>JAAXYX010001805.1:0-20512 GCA_036851915.1 Ptenothrix huangshanensis | reverse complement strand
ATTTTTAGTCACCTTTGTTATAAAAACCACTTTGTAAGTGAATTTGAAAAAAAGCATTAAAAGCATTTTGAGCTCGAAAAAAGCATTATTTTAGCCTTTTGGGAAAACAAAAAAGCATTTTTAGCATTTTGGAAAGCCAAAAAAAGCATTTTTGAACGACAAAAAAAAGCATTTTTCTGGTCGCCTTAGTCATTACATAAATACTCCGATATTAAAGGGAAAAAATATGAAGTATGCAAATACGCAGCACCCCATAAAAAGTGGAAGTGGCGCGTCTTTTAAAACAAAAACCTATTACAGATATAATCCTGAACGCAGTTTGATGTGAGTGCATCCAAGATTCTAACAAAAGTACATTTTTTGACAAATTACACGGAAGTTACAAAAATACATGGAGGTATAAAATCTGAAATATTCGAAAGAATACCGAGAATTTAGAGAAATGCTTTTACAAGGGTTTAATTTAAATCGACTCTATTTTATTCTTTTAAAGGTTTGTAGTAAATTCTTACGAGTTATTTGCATATAAATTACCAATACATATGTTGGAAATATACGCCTCCGTCTAAAAAGTAAAATATTTTTTTCACTCCAACAGTGTTCCCAAAATTTTACATGGTCCAAAACCCTAAAATCCAAAAATTAAACCTGTGGGTTGTAGACAGAATAATTTGAACTCCATCTAATGTTTGTGGGTACATGTTATACAACTGTATACAGAATCTATACACGCAGTGTCTTAGAATATTACACATAAATGTTAAATGCACTATAAGCATGGTAGTCAACCCAGACTAATTTATGGACCCAAATAATTAGCAAGGGAAAGTTCATTAAGATGTTTGCCTCACAAAACAAAGTTCCTTCATTTAAGAGCTTAAGATGAAACCGCTCAGAGTAATATTTGCAACAGCTTAATACACTAGTTTAATACTACGTATCCGTGCAAAATTTTTTATGGACTAAGCATCTCTTATAAAGTTACATTCGTTTGCAGCTAACATGCACCTATTGGTATTTGTACTGGTCAGAATCTGTTAGTTTTCCCACACACAACGATACCCAATTGTATATGTACGTATTAGTTCATCGTCGTTCTTGTCTGTGGTCATAATATCTGTACTGTGATGCACTTTCATTCATAATTAGCACCGTATTTTACGATGACTTAATGATCAAAGCGAAGCTTGAGACTACATTCTTCATTTCTTTTATTTTCACATTTATTCTTATATAAAAGGTAATTAAGAGTGACTGTGGTTGCGTTCCGACTGTGACTATGGCTTCACTGTCTTTCCTAATTGCAAGATGTACACTGCAAAAACTACAAAAATATTATAACACTTAAAATAGGACTGTTGCATCTGAAACGCTTAAACCTGCTCTTTGGTATAATTATTAACGAAGTTAGGATGCATTTTAGTAATCACAAACGCACCGAAAGCACATCTTAGACTGCGATCATCTTACATAAATCGCGTTTTCGAACAAAATATTTGCGTCTAGTTAAACATGAAATGATTTCTAATGTTCGTTCTTCTGATTTTGCTTTTTTTTGCCCGCAGCTCTTCTACCAAAGGAAAATGCGATGTTCACGATGAATTCGTCATTACATTTAGCAACACTACACGATCACGCTATACGAATGTAAGGTATCGCAGTATCACAAAATGTTTGCTAATTGCATTTGCTGATGACAAGTGCGATATGATATCCGCAAATATCTTTTCTGTAGAGTTTGGATTTATCCCAGAACCATTACCTACACCAACACAAACACCAACAAGTCACTATGTACTTTTGCAGTATGCACCTCCGTACATTTACTAGTTTATTACCTTTACCTTCCTAGTTTGCATCACAGCGGTAAGATTTAGATTTGGGTTTGGATTGAGATTCTGATCCCAGATCCTTAACAAGCATAATGAAGCCAGTAAATATTTGCCTTGTTAAAAACACTGGTACAAAGTGATGTTTATTGCAAATACATACTTGCTAATTGTACATAGTGGAAGCAAAGTTTAACTATGTATAGTATGTACATACATGGGTATTGTTTGTTTTTAAATTTAAATATTTAAAGTAAAAGATAAACCAAATACATAATCAGTTCCTTCTTCCTTGTTTTTAGAACTAATTAGATCTTAATTTCTTAATGCCCATTTATACTACGTACACCATAAACCATAGCTATAACTATAGCAGTAATGGAAACAAAGTGGTAGATTGACACTTTACTTTATGGTTGCTATAACAATAACACCGATAAATCGAGACGGTAACGATTAACGTTAAGTTACTATATTAAGGTCTGAATGAACTTTTAGGAACGCAAAAAGTACACTGTGCTTTGGAACACCAATACGTCACTTCTTATCCCTGTTAGGATGATCACGCCTAATTAAAAAGTAACTTAATTAAACTTGATTTAGATTGAAATTACATATAGATCCAGATTTAAGATGTCAAAGACTTCATACTGTTTCCTGTAATAGACCTAACTAAGTGTTACCGCAATAGAGATATGTAGTCGTTTAACAAAATTAAGTGAAGGCAAGCACTATTTTAAATTAAACAAGTTTAATATGTCTACATACATATAAGCGTTCACTTAATCACGCATGTACATAACACAGAAGCCGCATTCGCTTTGCCAATTGCAAACGCGTCAACTTCAACCAACATTTATTGCAAATTGCCTAGTTTTTTCCTCCATCAAAAAACAAGCTTGAGGTGAAAAATAGAAAAAGTGAAAAAAGTAATGTATGTAATGTGCCTACATAAGTTAATGTGGTATTTAAAGAATAGACTGAAAAGGAAGGGAGGAAGTGCTCACCACTAATATGCTCGTATGTGTGCACAAGTAGGAATTACGATTACAGAATTACCGCTACTTTGTTACCATAACTCTATTTCCGCTCCCGGCTAAAGTGCTAAATTACAATTACTTCATAGGTATAAACAACGGGGTGAATCCAGGTATAAGGAACAACATTCTATATGCTTATATACGTATTTACTATATACATATCAAAAATACCATATAGGAACCAGGAATTATTTAACTACTTCTAAGAGGTAACAATGAAAGGAAGAAAAGGAAGAAAGAAGCAACGAGGAAGCATGAACCGAAATGATCGATTTGAATTGAGTTGCGTCGAGTCGAGTGCGAGTGCCAGCAATCTATTAATTATTTATTAGTGTATCTACTAAACAACACAATAACAATACAGTAGTAAGGGTATATACCATCAACGGCAGAAAGTAGTGTGGTAAAAACGCATGAATGAAATGCAGACAGAGAAAGGAAACGGAGTGTCAGGATTTAATCGAAATCTCAAACGGAAGGCAAGAAATTAAGTGGATAAAAAACTGAAAATCGAGTCAATCTCAATATATACATTGCATATTCTAATCGAACTCCAATGAGTTGTTTGTACCACTTAAATTGTGTCTGTCTCGTAGGTGTTTTGTAGATGGAAGAATCTTACCTTACGCAATGTGCGTGTACGTCGTATGTAGAATAGTAATTTGGAAAATTTCAAATTGTCCTTATTAGGTTCATCAACAAAGTAAGAAAACGTGAAAAAAATAGTGTTTTTCAAACTGTAAAACCAAATAGGAATTTATTACCCACAATGCTAATTTTTCGGGAATCATAGGGAAACCATTCCCTTATCCGGATTTTTTAAATTATAAGAGAAGCGAATTAAATTGATCTTGGAATTAGAATAATTCATGCCCAATAAAATCTCATTGCAAAAAGTAAACTTAATTTTATTTCCTACATTTTTTTAATCCCAAGCGTTAAGCTCTATACATAAATGGGAGCATCTTCATATATTTATTTAGTTCATTAAACAAAGTATTAACCCACGGCATAGTTATATGAATTTTTTGTCCCAGAAATTCATTGCATATACATAAAAGTAACTAAATAATTGCATAAATTACTAAACGCACCAATCGTTTCCGAAATGAGAACGGGAAGGGAACTGTAATTACATATTGGAGCAAGTCCTTCGAACGAAAGCAAAAGCTATGACGAGATTCATGCGATGCGTTGCGATTGCGATGCAGTAAGATGCAATTATCATTAATCTCGAATTACCATAAGAAAAAAATCATTATCGAATACTTTTCCAATAGAGTGCAACAGTGCCGCTCTTGTTTTGTTTTTTTTTCTGCATAGTGCCAAAAGCATTTTTGATTTGATTACATCAACAGCGCTGCACTACCAACACGGACGTCGCATCGAGTGCCGCCTTTCCTTTACGTTTTCTTAACTTGCTAAAATCTGTGATGAACTGATGTGAGTTGCATTTAGCATAAGTTCTTAAGCATTAATCCCAGTACTGAGGTTTGAATAGTATCCTAGAGGCAAATAATACACAGTGCAATAAAGTAAGCGTCTCAACCAGGATAGCATAAGATAATGCAATACAATTACCACATGTAATGACCGAAGACGTAGTCATAGAGATTGAGATTGTCTAACAGTCTAACCTAGTAAGATTAGATACAGACGCTAGATTTGACTATACAAGTTTACCTTTCAGATTTCCATTTCATTTTCCTTCATTTTTGGTTTGTTTTTTCTTCCGTTAGTTGTTATAGATTTGATATATGTAAGGTTATATCATGTATCCTATCATCATATGTATGTAAAATTGTGCTAATTTTTAACCTACAATATAGTTAGTGGCTTGTTGTGTCACGTCATTGTTTTTTAACGCACGTTCATCGTGCTTTGAGAGTAAACCAAAAAACCAACATGCGACGTAAAAAATCCGGTTTGAAAATAAGAACTAGACTATGAAGCAATATCAATACGGTCACTGCAACTACATACAATCCTATTATGTAAAATCTTCACACTTCCGTTTTACGAATGCGTAATTTACACCTTAATTTGCACTGCATTCAGTTTTTAGCACTTGCACAACACACTATTACGGGGATAGGATTAAATTGGAGTTGCCATCACTGCCTCCCTTAGTTTTAAGAAATGCATGGTTACAAATTACAAAGCAACAATTAACATTTTTGCTCCAGTTATAAAGATGAATACATACAGTTTTACCCAAAGGGGTTGGCAATTCCTTAAAAAATCTTATTCAAATTAATAATAATTAATAAACAATTTGGTAGCCTAAGTGTATTTGTAATTTAAATATAATGCGTATATATATATTTAAAGCTTTGATCGTTTAATTTCATCCCTTATAGTTAGGAAGGTACTATTTATTATTTTAACATATATAACTTTCTATAAGCCGCACTTTTTAACGGAACCAGCATGTCCTGGTTATGGCGATTGTACTGTGCATAATAATAAACTGACGATGAGAGTATGTGAAATACTAAAGACAAACTCTGAAGTATAATTTCTACAGAACAGATGGTGACAACTAAGGTATTTTTTACAACGAAAGAACTGCTTCTTTGATGTGCTGTGACGTTGTGAGAAGACTCATCGCAATAATTAAATATTAAGGAATATGGAACAGAATGGAAGAATGCTTTCTATTGCAGAAACTTGGAAGTTGACGATGATGATGACGGTGAAGTTGACGTTGACATTGTATTGCACACTGATGATATGTTGAATGACAATGACAATGATTATGACGCTGCCATCAAGTCATGTTACTGTCGCAAGAGGACAATACAATGATGCTTAATCTTCACCCAACGGGATTCGTCTTGATCATTGTAAACTGAAGTTAAACTGCAATAAGAGAAACACGTTATTACTATATTTCTGGTAATTTACAAAAACAATGTGAAACATATTAAAATGAAAGCGACAGGGAATGAGAATAAAAGTCAGAATCACAAGTCACAAAACAGGAACGCAGTTAGCAAAAACAAAAAGGAAAACTCATCGCAGATATGATCCAGATTTTAATTCTGGCTTGGTTATGTTATGATCATTATGGATATCGCTAGTCGGAGTAAACCCAGAGTGAGAAGCATAAAGTCATAAATAAGTAACCACACATGCATAGGTAATCACAAGTAAAACGTAACTATTCTAGTTAATAAAAGTAGTTTAAAAAAGGTAGTCATAATGAAGCAGGAGTACCGACATAAGATAATCATGTAGAATTAATTAAGTATAATTACGCCAAAAGATCGTTTTCAGGATATGGCTGTGGATATGGATTACGTGTTCTCACTTAATTAACTTCTACTCAAGTGGTAAAGAAAGGAGTGAGATACAAAAATCACGTAAGTGGATCGGAAGTGCATGTAATTCCAATAACTTGGTCACTAATTGCAAAAACAATCTTTCTAAAGGAGCCAAAGGTAAAAATCCGATGTAAACAAAGAGGACTACCGTTAAACGCAATATACAAGATATAATTACAAGATGCCAGGTGAATGCATAAAGTCCTACAAAAAGAATAAAGAAATGCAAATAACAATGACTGTTGTCTGAGTCTAAGGTACACGCTTCGAAACGTCTTTAGAAGAAATTATGTAAAGCCCTATTAACAAACACACCATTTTTCTGTAAATAATTCCACAGTAAAACTTCTAATTAATGCCTCCCACCAAAGCAAAGATGCCAAGCCTCTAAAGTTAGATTAATGCTATTAAGCACTTATAGTTAGATAGCCTGTGTCGGAAGATGACCGATCCCTGAACTATAATTATCAATGCCACCACGATTTTACCCATGGTTAATAATATGCACTCTGTAAAATTATTCGGTTATTCGACACCGTCCGAAAAAAATGAAAGTAATTAATGAGAATATTCCCAATGATAATGCAATTTCGGTGCAAAAAAGATATGACCAGGGAGGGAATCCAAAATTTTTAATTCCAGTCGGGACCATAAATAAAAGACTCATGGTAATCACAATCAGTATTCCGGTTCTCTTTCTGGCATGTAAATTGACAATAGATTTTTATCGCCATACCCGTGAAACTCACAATCATTTTTTCAGTGTGTAAGATTACGCATACCAAAGATACGATTAATTGTTGAGAAACAAGAACAAAACACCCCAAACAAACGGAATGCAATCGAGATCTCGATGAGGAACGAGAACGTGCTAACAACTCGTAGGTTTTGCTAATAATCCTAATTACAATAACGTGATCGACGGAGAAAAAACAAAGAAAAACTGCATTGTAAACTGCAACAAAGTATAGAGAGAAATAAAAATGAGATTAAAATTAAATAACAATTACAACCTAAAGTAAAACCAAAGGATATAGCTATTATAATCATTAGTATTCACATTTCATTTTCATCTTTATGAATACAATGCACTTACTAGCATGTAATTAAACTATTTTTCAGATACAAATTATGCAAGCAAAAGTGTATTTAGGATATAAAAAAGCTTGTTACCAACAAGCAAATACATAGGCACGAAGATTAGTTGAGAAACATGTAAACAGTAAAAGCTTTAGTATAACAGTTAAGTTTTAGAGCAGGGTAAAACACTCAAGATTCTGAGAAGTACAATGTGGAAGAAGTAAATAAATAAAATGTTGTGGTCAGTATAAACCTACATAGGTAATTACCACACTCACGCTCCCTTTCATTATTATTATTCTGTCAGTTTCAGTTTCAGCTTAAGAATTAAAGAGTACTAGGCTCGTAGTAGTATATGCCTAGAATAATTCAGGTGAATGTACATGCATTGTTTTATCCTATCCCAATCCTGACTCGGCTTGCCTCGTAGTCCTGTCAAATTAATACGAAATCAGATCTCTTGGCTTAAGTTAGTTTAGGTCTCGTGCCTATTCTTCCTTATCTCTCGTCTGCATGGTTTTTGTCTTGATGAAGTTGATGATGCTGATGATGACATGTTATCCTATAATACACAGACACATGTAATAAACTTGTATAAGTACAAGTACAATAAAAAAGAGCAGAGTACCTACTTACGTACAAAGTACAAAGACTAGGTGGAAGTAGGTAGTACCGGTGAGTGTAACGAGTCCGATCTGCGATGCCGATGCGATGCAAAGGAATGCTGTGAAATTTTTAAACTTTCTGTTCCTGCAATTTCTGTATGTACTGCTGACCACTAGCTTTGTTTTATATTATAAGGTCCTGAGACAAGAGACGTGCTTCAACACCTACATTTTTAAGACTTGGTCATATTCCTGTCTTGACTATGTGGTATATACTTATGCTTCCTATTCATATTACGAACACGAGTATAAGCTAACCACGATTACGTTCAGTTTGAAACGTGGAGTTCAGCTCGAATTGAATTCTGATGATGTTGATGTTGATGCTGATGCTTATGTTGATTGTACTATACAGTATTGTGGTAAGATGATCCCGATCCCGCAATGTAATGCAAATCCCCAAGCAACAATCACCAGAAAAGACCACTTGATATAAATAGCTGGACGTTGAACAAACCAATTCAGTTTCCATCCGAGCTTACATCTGTGAACTGTGGAGCAAAGAGAAATAAAACAAAAATCAAAACAACATACAAAAGGTTCGAAAAAAGGAATTCAAAGTAAGCAAAAACAAATTATCAAAATAATTGGAGTTACAACTAAAACGTGTTCCCTCAACCTCAACTGTCACCGGTTCTCGCTGTTTGGTAGCTGATTTTGATCAAAAAGAACTTCAAAAAGTTTTGACCGAACTAAAATACAGGTTTTAGACATCAGTTGTCAGTTTGCAATATTATTCGAAAACATTTTAGAAAATACAAACAAAACGCAAGATAAAACTGAACAACATTATTGACTGTAAAAATCGCTGGTTATTTGTGACTATTGACGAAAGGAGTAAAATTGTTAGTTTAGAGTAAATAAAACTACAAGTTGACAAGTTGTTTTTCATTTGTTTTTCGTGTTTATCACTATTTGATATTTACCCTCAAAAATGCTTACTTTTTTAATTAACATAATATTTATTTACTTTTTGAGTGTCAATTGTTGGTTGTTGTGTTTCCAAATCACTACTGCTTATAGATATTGATAATTAGCAGCTGCTATTATTGGAAAATGTTGAATGTACTGCGAAAACAAACACTGAAAACGATTCCGATAAGTGACAGGGTATTCGTTTCAATCTGTAAAATTGCTATTATTTTTGCTATTACAGTTATCAGTCGATTCGGCGAAGACGAAAATACACCAACTCAACACTCATACCTCTCTCTGCCAAGAGCTAAGAAGCAAGAAATACAAAGCAAGTGTCAAAATGGAATCAATTATTGTAAGTGCACTTTTGAAATAAAACAGTTCAGTTTAGAAAATCCGATGGTAAATAACGCACTATGAATCGTAACTACTCATTTAAAGCAAACAGTCTAATTTTCAATTCACTTTAACAAATAATTGAGCGCAACGTCTTATAAAATTAACACTTGAAAATGAAAGACAATTCACAATTGAGGCGTGTTTAAAATTTTCAAATTGGCGCTAGATTATTCCAGAATTGATTTGATTTGTTTCCTAGAAATTAAGCCTGGTTGGACTACTCATGGGATTCACATTAGCCACTCCTGGACATCATCATCATAATTACAAGACCGTTGACTATTATGTAAGGCATCCTTGAATTCACAGTTTAAAATTAATAATAATAAAATTTGCTAACTTGTGATTTAAACCTTGGGAATTGTGATTTAATGGAATGTTTAAGTCTCCACCGAAATACGACTATTCCTACGGTGTGAATGACCACTACACAGGAGATGTGAAATCTGCCCATGAAACCCGTGACGGTGCCATAACGAAGGGAAGTTACTCCGTCCTTCAACCCGACGGTATTTTGAGAACCGTCAATTATATTGCGGATCCTTGGAACGGTTTCCAGGCTGTGGTGAGCAACAAAGGTTATGCCCACCATCCAACTGTTCACGTTCACAAGGCAGTTCCAGTTGTAGCCAAAGCAGTTGTTCCCGTCGTTCTTAAGAAGCCTGTTCATGTTCATCATGCTCATCACGAGGATCATCACGAACATCATGACCATCACGGTCCAGCTCCTGGACCAGGACCAGCTCCAGCACACCACGGCTACGGTCACAGTGGTTACGGTCACGGATACGGTCATGAACCAGCTTATTAAATATAATGTGAATGGGTTCAAAGAATTGTGAAGGATATTTTACAAACGCAGTTCTTTCGTTTTTGCTTCCTATACTCAAAAATGTTCTGTGTAAATACGTAGTAACTATGCGCGTGTAAAAGTCTCACTGATTTCATCAGTTTATTTTTTATAAAACTTGCCTTCCCGCCATTTTTATTTGTGTAATTTTTAATTATTTTTTTTTATTAGACTAGACTTTGAACAATTCTAAAAGACCAAATATTAAGGTGTAAAATTTTAGTGCAACTGCTTCGCGTCTGAACGTAATTAGGTAGTTCAAGGATAATAGCTCGATTAGAATTTAGTCAAGTAATTATGTTAATTACAAATAATTATATCACTCCGTAGACTTCAGTTTCAAATTTTCCGCTTTATTTTTGCATAGATCAAAATAACTTCGGAGCATTTTGGACTCTTATTAGACTTTGACTTTAACTATGATTTCAACTTTTGCTTCTGACTTACCCGCGTGCGGTGATTATTCTTGTAGAGATTCTATAGAGACTAACATTCAAGATTATAGTATGTTATTGCCTGTTTAAAGCCGTGCTGTGGTGTAAACATTTTGGGTTTCAATTGTGTATGCTGTGTCTGAAATTATTTTTGTATTCAAATTACCTTCGAATGCTATAATAAAACAGCGAATAAACGTTTTATATAAAATACTTTGTCTTCATAAAAGAATTTTGCATGTATCCATAAATGCATAAAAGACAGCTATTACCATAAGAAGCCATAACAAGAATGCACTCAAGCAGGCTATTCAATACATCTAGTCTACTGAAATATAGCTCTCTGTTTTGTTCAGGTGAGCATACTAATAAAGATAATTACATTACCTATGAATTATTAATTTGTTTTATAGGACGGTTTTTATTATAATGGATTATATTAGGTAATCTAGTTTTAACTATCGCATGATCCCGTAAATAAATATACCATATCAACCTACGGGAAAACAGGTGCAAAACTAAAAATCTTTTTCGTAATCTCAGAGAATTTCTGAGAGAAAGTAAGCTTTTAAACCTTCCACGATGAAGTTAGGGCTATATGAAAATATGATCACATATAACTTGTACTGTGCATACAGTATGCATTGCATTATGTGGACATTGTGGTATAATTTGGAGAACATGTGGAAAGTTGTTTGTGGGGAGAATTCTTCTTTTCCCCACCAGAAGCGAATGCACTGTTATTGCAGCAACAGTATTTATGGCACCCTGCAAATTCCCCGTATGAAGGTTAGCGTTCGAAAAAGATGAGCGTTTAAGCATGTATGCTACAGTGCGTATTTCGTGTCTGCGAAAAAATTATTGGGAACCCTTGGTAGCCAAATGTTCGTGCTAGAGGCCTTTTTCCCAGGATATCCTCACTTTGTATTTTTATTCGGGGAAGTTTTTTTAATTCAGTTAAAACGCCTGTTCAAATTCATATACACATATTACATGCGACAATCAAAGTAAAAATATTAACTAAGTACCTTTTAAGAGCCGGCTGCATTTATGTGAAAGAAAATGCTTTCATTGTCCTTAACTATTAGTACAATCAAGCAGAGTATGGTTTACAAAGTAGAAATAAAACAAGTATCACTCTTTCCATGGATTACGAGTAATACCGAGTAATGGACTTTCGTTTTGTAAGGTATCGTTTGAAAGCCCTACTCTTGCAAAACACAATGACTGAATTTAATTTTCTGACTTCTAATCAGTCTTTGATAAATAAATTTTATGGTAATGAACACTTAGTAAATGAACGTATGACATAAAAAGCAGTCATTAAACGGCTGGAAGTGGTCGAACGTCGTCCAGTACTGAGCAGTGGTACAGAAACTTTTTTCTGGAGGGACAGGTCTACATAGTACTTGCGAATTTTGTACCTTCCTATAGCTGAAAACGGTGGTTCAAGATGGAAAATGGACATTCTAGTTTGATCAAACCTACAATCCTAACCCCAGAATATATGAAATATATCAAAAGAGGTTTTACCTTTGGACAGCTGATTCAAGTGCATCCTTATACTTGGAACAAGGAAAAAAGTAAACCAGAAATGCTGACATCAAGGAAACGAATCATTGCCTGGAAGATCAATGTCATCATTAACACCATCTACTTCATATTCCTTACCATTCGGGAAATTCAGACATATCTGAACGACGACGTGGAAATAACAACCAAGATCTACATGCACTTTATTTATGTATTGTACGGAATGATTCCCATATACATTATCGCAATTTTAACACGAAAGGAAGAGTTTCCGTTGCTGATACACCAACTCATTGAATACATGAGAGAGCTGGAGGGTAAGCAACAGCTTCACTTTAACTTTTATTTACAAAGTACAAACAGCAAGAATCAATAAATGCATTAATTTATTTCAGGCTACTGCAAAAATAGAACTACAAAAAACCCCAAGGAAATTGCATTCGGTGAAATATTTCTTACCGGAGTTTATACGGCATTTCGTATTAACTTCTGCTTACTCATCGCTGGGCCCATATTTCTTCCGCGATCACCAGAATATCTCTCCTCGGTAATTCTGGAATTGATTGATAATGCAGAATTCGATTTCTGGGAGCGGAAAATTCTTATCTTGATCACCTGGATAATTTCAGTTGCATTACAGTTCTACGTACTTTGCACCCTACATGCACTTGATTTTCTCTTCATCTTTTGCGCTCTCGTATTTATCTTTCCTGGTCTAGTTGGATTGAACGAACTGAGGTAGCTACAGCTTTTAAAATATTATAAATTAATATGTTTATATTAACTAATCGTTAGCATTTTTTCAGTTCAAAGACTCGTGATATTACAACAGCGGTTCTTCAGAAACCCACCGAAAAGTTCAGAATGTACCGCAGTTTTACCATTCTAGTAGACGGAGTCAATCAGGTATTTCAGGTTCCAATTAGTGGTGCAAAATTTCTACTCATTCTCATTGTGGTATTCTGCACCTACGGAGCAATCAAGTTTGGAGGTTTCTTGGGAATTGCACTCGGATTCATTGGAATGGACTGTACGTTGTTCTTAATGACAATGTTTAGCGCTTTGTCTAAATTGCACTCGAAATCGACAGAGATGTTAAATGATTGGAATTCATTTAAAACATATTGTTACCTGTTTCCCTCGAAAACTGCAAACAAGGAAACCGACGAAATGATGAAAAGGAAGCTTAAGCTTTATAAGGCGTCTTTGAGGACTTTTAAACCTGTGGGTATCAAAATTGGTGGGCTTTACTTTGTGGATCAATTCATGATTCTAACGATGATTGATATAATCGTTGGAAATACAGTCACTTTTCTCCTGCTTAACCCATAAGTTCGAATTATCTGTGGATATATGTATGTACCAGAGCAAACTATGTGTGCAGGTATGCAATTTCACACACATTCGGTTTTCCAAACATACTATAACCAATTTGCGATCGATTTAGATCTCTCGCTAAAAGGCTTAGCAATCCTTCCGGGCATATTATTTGAAACAATTTACTACGTAAAGGTGTGCATTATAAACACATATATCTCCTTCCCCAAAAGGCTGCAATTTGCGCTTATGTTAGCAACTTTGTATACCTAATAATCATATATAATTACGTTTATAAAAAATCATAATATAGTCATCATGTATTTAAAGATTGTTGAAAAATAAAGCTGCTTATAAATATCTAATACGATCTAAAACGAAGGTTTATTCGCGTTTTAAGTGTAACATATATAACATGTTAAACACTTTTTGTCTACATGTTTTTTGATTTGAGCCTTCGTTACAAAGTTAATAAAGGCGCGATTTCATAAAATTAGAATAATGTCAAGGCTTAACGCCGCTATTTATCCTTAATAACCAAACTCCGCCCTCGTATGACTGTCGACAAAAGTAACGAACAAATTAAAAACAAGTAGACATAAAAAGTGTTTAACATGCTAGATCACTTTTGTAGAAACAAGTTAGACATCCATCGAAGCATAAATGCGGATTTTGAGTTTTTCAAAAACGGCAAAACTGAAATTCAAAAACGACGTCATTTTTGAAATTTTTTCCAAAGCAAATAAAAACGCCCTAATATTTTTGAACAAAGTATACATGAAAAAAAATTCATTTGAATCAAGCACGTGGTTCGAAAAATATGAGTTCGAGTGGGGCACCGTTTCCCAGGATGCCGTTTTTTACACCTTTCACTCCACGCCTCCCCCCGATGGAGATACATATGAAAAAGGATTTCGGTTGAAGAATTATCTTTTGCAGACACGTTTAAGAAAAAAAATAGAAACCGAGATTTTTTCACCCTCGATAAAAGTTTATTTCTATTAACGGAATACTGGCTCACTAGAATTTTGGATTAGCGGTGTATAGAATGTGGCCGTATAAAGAATAGAACCAGGGCTAAAAAATTCAACTTTGTCTTTTAATTCAACTTTATCTTCCATGATACAAGGTCCGTTACACTATCCAGCACACTTCTTGGCCGAGAAAGAGAAATGTCGAGGATTGATAATGAGAGACGAGATGACAGTAAAGTATGGGTGAGTAATTACCGCTTTATTGAGGCTAAGGGAGAAAGGGTTTATTAAGTAATTGTTGAGCAATTGCAATATCTACATGTATTACATACACATAATTAGGTACATATAGTCGGCGAAGATGCAAAATGCCTCTTAGGCACCAAATTGTTTATACTTGACTACATTCATACCCCCTGCTTTCATTAGACAGACATAATTAAAAGTAAGTAGATAATGGCTTGCAAAATAATCACGTACACTGTAAAAATTGAACAATCTTAAAACAAGAAAAAAAGCACCTAAAGTACTGAAAACCTACAGCTATTTGGCATAATCCTGAACGAAGTTTAAGCGCATCTAAAGTTCATCTAAAGTGCATCTTATACACATTATAAATACATCTTGGACTTAAAGATGCTCTCGAGATGATTTTTTAGTTAGCTTTAGATGCACAGATGTATTTTTATTTGATTAAAGATGCACTTTGTTTGCATTTTAGATGCACTTAAACTTTGTACAAAATTATGCTAAATAGCTGTAGGTTTTAGCGAAAGAGATGCTCCACTTTTTACAGTGTAGTTTTTAGACGAGGAGTCGTTGGGTTGGTACGACCACACATCAAAACCATAACCTTTGCGTTGATGGCAAAGTGAAGTGTAAGTGTAGATGACCCTTCATGGGTAAAGCAACAGGAAACCGACAGTTTGGGATACAATGATGTCAAACATCGTTAGAACCATAAAGTGATCTACATAGTAGTATCTACCAATTGTGATACTTACAGGCCTAAATGATCTCACGTACTTTGTGTAATACCTCATCTTCACACTCAAAATTCCTGCGCGTTCTTTGCTTGTAGTGCTCGATGGTAGCATTTCAGAATACGCTTCAAATGAGATCCAGTCGCTTAACATATCTGTTGACTTGGAGTGCAATTTGGCCAACATGGTAAACATCGTCATCAAGAACAACGCGCAGTCCATCCCAATGCATCCGAGTGCGATTCCTAGGAATCCGCCAAACTTAATTGCTCCGTAGGTACAGAATACCACCATGAGAATAAGTATCAATTTTGCACCACCAATAGGAATCTGAAACACCTGATTCATTCCATCAACTAGAAGAGTAAAACTGCGGTACATCCTGAACTTTTCGGTGGGTTTTTGAAGAACTGGTGATGTAATATCACGTGTCTTGGAACTGGAAAGAAGACAGATTATATAATATATTTATTACCACATTTAATGCTGCAAATTAAGAACGATTTGCAAAACGACACCCTCAACTGTTTCTTTTACAGATAATTTTATAAATCGAATCCTTCGGCAAAGCTTTGCATACCTGAGTTCGTTCAATGCAATTACAAGCGGGAACATAAATGAGAGTCCGCAAAAGATATAGAGAAAATCAAGTGCATGAAGTGTGAAAAGTATGTAGAACTGAAATGCAACTGAAATTATCCTGGTGATGAAGGTAAGAATTTCCCGTTCCCACAAATCGAAACCTTCATTGTCAACCACGTCCAGAATAACCGAGGAAAGATATTCCGGTGAACGCGGGAGAAATATGGGCCCAACGAGAAATAAACCAAAGTTAATACCAAACGCTGTATAAACTCCAGTAAGAAATAATTCTCCGAATTCAATTAACTTCGGATACTTTGTAGTTTCTTGTTTGCAGTAGCCTGTAAATAAATTAATGCAGTTTTTACTTCTCGCCCTCTGAACTATTGAAATAAAATAAAATTGATGTTATTGTTATTATACCCTCTAACTCTCTCATGTATTCAATGAGTTGATGTATCATTATTGGAAACTCTTGCTTTCGTTTTAAAATCGCAATATTGTATATTGAAATCATGCCGTACAATACAAGAATAAAGTGCATATAGATCTTGGTAGTTATTTTGACGTCGTCGTCCAAATATATCTGAATATCCCGAAAAGTAAGAAATATAAAGTAGATTGTGTTAATAATGACGTTGATCTTCCAGGCAATGATTCGTTTCCTTGATGTCAACATTTCTGGTCTACTTTTATCCTTGTTCCATGTATATGGATGGACTTGAAATAGCTGCCCAAATGTAAAACCTCTCTCAACGTATTTTATATAGGTTGGAGAAAGGATCATAATTCTAATGATAGTATTAGCTTGGTTTGCCGTCTGGAACTGTTGTCTTCAGCTCTTTCAATCAATAAAATAAAATTTTAGAACTTCGAAAGTCTTCGATTTACTTGCTTTGCAATTTGTAAACTTTTTAGCTTAATTAAATTTAATAACACTGTGGCTGCTATGCTGGTAAACTAACATACGATTAGATTGACGACAATAAGGTTCTGGTGTTTTATAAAGTTTTGATCCGTAACTATACACTATGTTACAAATATTTTGGCAAATTACATTCTTGTATTGGAGTGCTAAATTTTTTAAGTTTTTGCAAAGCAACATGAGCTGAATCAAAATGAGAGAATTTTCCCTTCTCAAAATTAAACTTCTCGTTTTTAGTTTTTCTTATGTTGATGCTATTGAAACGTCTTGCAGAATCTTCTGAAATGTAAATTGGTCAGTTAGATGTTTGTGAATTCTGGCTACCTAGTAAAACTGTGTGTGAGTGATTTTGCTTTCACCGATCTCCGAACTAAAGTTCACGGTTGGCTGTTCTTCCTTTTGGTATTTAAATGGAAATGTATACTTTTAATAAACTGTGTTGTTTCCGAGAACAAGAGTATACTACGACCGCTATGGAAAAAAGGTAATGATGAAGTTTCACTATACGCGAGTAAAGTAAGAGGAAATGTCACTCCAGTTTCTGCATCAATCACAGTGGATCCTGACTATCGTGGGCTCGATTATAGTGGATCACTGTGGTGGTAAATTATATTTACGTGGACAAAAAGCTGTTAGTTTATCGTACCTTTATTTTTATTCTTTTTTCAAAATGTTTATAGATTTTCCGATAAAAATTTTGTCGCTGATTTTAAATATGAGATGGTAAAAATCCTAAAGAACTAATATAGCCGGGCTCCAATGTATATTATGTAAAAAGTGGCAAACAACTGTACATATGTAGCTACACTTGTGTATATACCTTGTTGGTATTTACTAATTGTTTAAATATACATGGCTCTATTTAGATTTTATATTTGAGGAAATAAGAAAAGGAGGGGAACTGTTGGGCTATGCCTGCCTACAAAAAGTCTTGCGACATGCAGAATTTACTCAATAATGTTGTATTTTTTTTTCGTTTGTCTATTTATATGTATGTGCCAAAAGTGGTAAACAACTAGTTTACATAGATACACGTGTGTTGATCTACATCGTTTAACTATTCTTTGCTCCTTAAAGATTTATGCCTTGAAGTAATTAAATAAGGAGTGGAGCTTTCGGACCATTCCCGGAATTCCAAACGCGTCTTGAGTATTTACTTAGGTAAACTGAAGTATATATTGATACAATGACCAAAGAAATAATTGCGTTTCACATTCGTTCTATTTACGGAACACCACTAACCTTGAAATGTCTTTTTAATTCTTTATTACAAAATAAAATTGTTTCTTCAAATGGACTAAAATAACAAATTTTTTAAATAGTTAATTTTTCTTAATTTGTAAAAATTTTGCTTTATGTAGCATACCAATTCAAACTGCACAGGTCACACGATTTGTTAAATTGACCAACTGGTCCAATCTTGTCGTTATTATACCCTCTAGCTTTTCCAAGTATTGAAGTATTGAATAAGGTGATGTATTAACTGCGGAAGCTCCCGCTTTCACTTAATTCTCGCGATATCGAATACAGGAACAGGAACCATGCCGTACAGTAGAAGAAAAGTGCATGTAGATCTTGGTTGTTTTTTTGAAGTCGTCGTCCAGACATGTCTGAACATAACGAAAAGTAAGTCATACAAACCAGTGTGTTAGTGATGCTTCCACGCAATGATTTGTTTCGAAGATGTCAACATTTTTGGTCTACTTTTCTCCATGTTCTATGTATAATATGAACTTTAAACAGCTTCCGAAATGTAAAACTTAAATTAAGATAAGAATTGTAGACCGAATCAAACTACTGGTTAGATTTTCCATCTTGGATTGCTATTGTTGACCCTCTTTGAAGTTTTAGCAAGGTAAGATCTAAGACTTCGACATGTACAAGATTTGCGTATGCATGGAAATAAAACACTATTTTAATAGTTGTGAACGATTATTAATATTTAACACACAATAATAGAATTATTTTCTGTTAAATTCAATTTATTAGTTTTTACCAAGTTGTTTAAACCTTGTGCATCTGTACGTTGGGTAAAATATTTCAAAATCTATTGTGGCGTTGAGTTTTACAAACCTTCAAACACTGCTTCCAATATTGTGTATAGTAAAATTGTATAATATTTTTCTTTTATTTTTGATTTTAAATGTCAACTTTAATGTTAGAAATCAACCAGTTGACTATTATTTTTATCAAACCTGTCCAAAATATCGGTTGAAAGTCCTAAATGACCAAGTCTCTTTGTATTATTACATACTAACGAGGGAAGCCTGGTAGATGATTCTTCAGTTCAACCCCGAAATATTTATTTTTCAGAAAGCATCTCCATTTCCACTTTTTAAGGAGAGACAAAAATAAATCCAGGTTTCATGCACGTCACAGTTTGCATCTAACGATTCAGTAGCAAAAAAGGTTTGGCTACATTTTCCCGTATCTCTTGTCCCTGACATTTTTAAAACATGTTTTTCAAAAAACTGACTTCGTTCATCAAAGTTACTTTTGGCTCTGGAGACTACATTTATGAAGAGTCACGTACGATGTACGCCGTTGAAAAGCCCTTAACAAGGCGCTCTTCAGTTGAGACTTTGGAAATCATCCAAACGCTGAAAATGCAAAAAATTTTCATTAGCAGTACGATATAATTCTTCACCAAGGAAGTTTGTGCAATCTTCACACCTTTGTGCCATTTTATCCAAAGTGTGGGATTCTTTTTCTGGAGCAGCACAGTGTATTAAAATTTAATTGTCAAAAATTACCAAACATCACTGGGAATTTTAAATGTGTCCTTAGCTAACGATAACAGTATTGACACTATGGATTAAGCAAGAGAAAATTGACCGCATTGACAACTATTATCTGCAGCATCGTAAGAACCATAAACTGATCAACGAAAAAAAATCCACCAACATGCATACACGCAGGTCGAAACGTGTGCAAATATTTTTGATGCAGTTTCATGCGCATTGCTACTACAATACGCTCACTACTGCATCTCCTAGAGTACATTTGCTTTATATTTGAATATGCGTCAAAGGATTTCCATCTTCTAAGCATTCTAATTGACTTGGAATGCAGTCTTGCCAAACAACTAAACATTGTAATGAGAAAAAATGTGCAGTTTATCCCAATGCATCCCAAGGCAATTCCAAGAAATCCACCGAATTTGATGGCACCGTATGTGCAAAAGACTGCTACGAGAATCATCAAAAGTTTGGTAGCCATAATGGGAAAACGAAAAACTTCATCGCAGCTTGTTAATGTCAAGCATATGCATCGGTACATTCTGAACTTCAGGGCACGTTCTCGAAGGACTGGGGTTGTCAAAACAGATTTTGTACAACTGAAAAAGTCAGATTAGGTAAACAAATTAGAAGATAAAACAAATCAGAAATGGTTTTTTATGCTAATACATAATTACCTGAGCTCATTGAGCATCACAAGTATTGGGAAGATAAAGACAAGAGTGCAAAAAACATAGATGAAACAGTAGGCATGAAGTGAATATAGTATGTAACACTGAAATACAGTTGACAGTACTCTGGTAAGAGAGAGAACAAAATTTATTCAAAAATAAATTCACTGACACAAATCCGTGTTTGCCCTTAAGGACACAGTATACTAATCTATAGTTGGTTATAATAATTAATGTGTTTATACAGTTTA
>JAAXYX010001804.1:1642-20521 GCA_036851915.1 Ptenothrix huangshanensis | reverse complement strand
AAAGACGTAGTACGAAAAAACAAACATATAATGATGAATAATTGTATACAAAATAATAATAGAATAATAATAAAAAAAGCTTGAAGTATGATTGTAGGATTATTATGAAAGTTGAATTGATTTGAAGGAGTTGAATCGATCAACGTAATTGAACATCCCATCCACATGATCGTATTCATGATTCATGGTTGTCGTAAATACTGGTAGATACTCCTGTATGAAATGAATAATTTTGACAGAATTTTACGTTTAGAATGAGAATCATATGTGACGGATATGAGAAGCACTTACCTACCTGTGTATTAGTATAATGATAAAAACCAAGGTATATGGGATATGCTTGTGCTTCTATGCCTGTAATTACTACACACCTATTAAAATGCATATATATTGTCCTTGTACAGTTGGAATATAATTTGTAATTGGGATATGGTCTACTGTCTTTAATTTTCAAAGTCGAATTTGATTCCCCCAGGGAACTTCAACGGATGACTTGTCGTTGTCACACATTTTTTCATCTCAGGGACTGTACAACGTGGAGACATAATGATCGCTTTTATAATATTCATTTTCCGTCACTCTTGTTATTTGTATTTGCACCAACGCCAAACTCCTTAGTATTCTTCTAACGTCTTAAAATGAAACCTATAAATAATAATACTTATTTAGATACCGTAAAACTTCCAATAATTCTCAGGGGAATTATTTGGTGAGCGACTCTGCAGACCCGGGAATTATTACCAACCTCGAAAGTTTATGCTGCCATTATTGTTATATAAATTAAAATGCTATAGACATCACGAAGTATGACTTTTAGAATTTACTATTCTAAATGCTAAAATTCTAAATCCTTCATATTTCCTCCTTTTGTGAAAAAATTGTTGTTTTCAGTGGTCATCATCCAGTCGTATTAAGAGTCAACTTAACTAATAGTAGTATCATGGGAATATGAATACATGCTTCTATTAATATACCGAGAAATTATTAGAGTCGGGAAATAATCGGAAGTTTTACAGTAGTTCATAAGATTGCTTAAATGTGTACTACTATCAGTGTAAATAAATCATTTTCTGTTCTCTCTCTAGGTATAATTATTTACCTACTCACCTAATTATTCTTTTTTACACCTGTCAATCTACAAAAATTTAAATTTTCTAGGTACGATTGTTATCATTGTAATAAGTAAATCAGTGTAAAGCCGCAATACTGATACCTATTAGAATACAGAGTTGGCGCTGAAATTTGAACTAGTAACTCCCTACTTCACTTTTATATTAGGTTCAGTTCAGTAATACAACCATTTTCTATGTATGTAGATGTTTAATAGTTTTGTATTTATTTCCACTCAGCATACTTAGATCACAACCAGCATCCCAGGACAAGGACCAGCCGAGACAAAAATGTAATTTTGAATTGGATTTTGATTCAGGTTATTACAATAAAGATACACAGTGGGGTAAGGAAAATATTTGAAAGAAATGTTGTGAATGCTAGGAATTTTTATATTATTTCTGCTACTGCTATAGTCTGTCGAGTCTCATGTCTTCCATTCCATGTTCATGTCAAAGTAAATGTTCATGGCAGGACCAGAACCAGAACCAGGTCTTTTGCCATTATACCTTAAATACTTTATCGGACTATACTGGTAGTGGTATATGTATATACCTACACGCATACATACCTTATCATTGGAATAGTATCTGCAATAAATTATGTATACAGACTGTTATAAATTATTCTTCCATTAAGAATTTCGGATTTGTTCCGGATCAGCTTGATCGTTGACAATTGGTCAATGAAAATAGAAATTGATATTAGATAATTCGGCTGCGGCCAATTATTAATACTATTAATAATTACTAGAGATTTCAGTATTGCAACGAAGCTGTATAATTAGAATGCACCTTCAATATCGCATGCTTTCTGTAAGAAAAGAATAAAACTTGGTCGAGTCGTATGTAAGTGAAAAAATAATAACTCATTTCCAGGTTTGCGTTGGAAAAATGAGAGCCGGAGGAAGGAAGCTGGAGTTGGCCTTGGGATGTTATCCTGTTACTGGTTCTCATCCTGACTGAGCTGTACATGTGTAGAGATTAAGAGACAGCAGTCAGCCTCGGACAATTTGATTAGTGTGACGTAGATTGGGATTTTTTTGTAAATGGGTAAATTTAGTGATTTAGGATTTAATCGATAGAGAAAGTATTTATAGGATTTGTCCTCGTAAATTGTGAAATAACTTGCTACAACAAGTATCAACATTGGGCAAAGGGAAATCAAAATCAAAAGCAGAGGCAAATAGAGTAAAGCCAAAGGCAAAAGCAAATCAAAAGCAAAAACCGAGTGTTCGATTACTGTGTGTTGGGAAGTTGGGAGGTAGCCACACTAGCTACACACTCAAGCAAAAGTACTAATATGTTCTCTTCTTTTCTCTTCCATCCTCGTTTATTATTTACTGCTCTGAATCCTCCGTGTGTATTTGTGGTTGTCTCTGCATGCACCTATGTGACGTGATGTTCCCCGCTCGTTGTTTGTGCATAAGCTTCCTTGTGTTTAATTTGAAAAGTACAAATTGCATCCGCACGTATATGTATGTAATTACACAAACCATTAATCTCATTGATTTTTTCACCGGCGTCTAATGAATGTGTATGTAAAATCAAAGTCCCATTGCAGTTCACGAGTTCGTTTCCACGTTCGGACTCGACTCGAACGAGTTGTACGGGACAAAGGGAAATCAAAATCAAAATCAAAAGCAGAGGCAAAGTAAACTTTTAGTTACTTATTACCCACCGAAAGCAATGATTTAAAGGGTGGCATTACTTCCACACTGCATTGCATATTGCATCGCATTTAATTCAACTGCATTGCCTCGTGTAGTACATAATATAAATTTATAAAAACATGTGTATAGTAGATGTATAGTATAAACAAATTTTACATCTACATATGGCATGGCCTGCTGTAGGTTCACGCTCTGTAATTTCCCACGAACGCTCAGCGGGTTCCGTAGGTATGTAGAACTTTGGCTATGGCTTTGGATTCCAGTTCCGATTCCAATTCCAATGCCGATTTCAACCAGAGGAATGTGATGTGATAGATAATAATAATGTAGGCAGATTGCTCAATTTGCAAAATATCCTATCTGCAAATCTTGGCGTTGAGCGTCAATTTCAACGTCAACGTCATCATTACATGTATCGACTAGACAAAGTGGAAAGAGTGGTTTTCGTTTTACATAAACAATATCAAATTCCGAGAACTAGGGAATTTACAAGCAAACGAGTATCATCTGTACTGTATTCACATGCAATTAGAACCTTTTACGCATTTTGGAATACTTAATTAGGTACCTACATTGAGCTGACTGACGAAATTTAATTTAATGTGTACAGTGGTACATTTACTTGTTAAAAAACTGGTGATTAAATGGTCTGCCTCGTTCTCATATTTGTATTGCAATATTAATTTATTACCTTGTGTGTACTATTAGCTAAAATTAATTTATACGTCTGACTTATAATTTTTGCAAATGTAATTATGTATCTGTACCTCTAAGATACAGGGATTGACGGCCATAGGTTGTCAAACCTTATCTGCTACTGAATCAGCAGTAGCAGTAGATATTGGCTTGACATTTTCCATATGTTTGAAAGATAAATTATAAGCTCCTTTTTATAACAGTAAAGGTAATTTTATTGAGGATATCGGAATTTTGGGGTATTGACTTCTAAATTTTTTATAAACAAAAAATCAGTGACTTATATTCCTATGTATTATTAAAGCATTTACTAAAGCCTCAAGTGTTTACATAAATTCAAAATCGTAGTCATTCTTTTAATGTGACAATGTTTAGAACGTTTTGCTTACTTCAACTTCAACTACCTAACTTATAAAATAGTTTGGTAAACACTTTACGGTTTATTTACACAACATTTTAACATTTTGCAGATTTTTGAAGGCGTTATTTATACTAGTTTTACAATACCTTCATCATGTGGGATCTTTTGTGGATTTTTGATAAAAGTGATACTTCCTTATTTTGCCAAACAAAATTTGTGACATTTTGTTAATTTTGAAAGCTTAATTTTGGAAATTTGGAGCATTGGGTTTAGGCAAACTGCACCCGTTTTATAGAATACACAATTTGGGAAATTTGGTGCGCTTAAAAATTAGTTGTTACTCATTTTTTAAAAAATAATTTGGGATATTTTATTCATTTTGCTGACGTTTTACTTAATTTTGAGAAGGTTTTTTTCATTGGTAAAACTTGATTTAGGAAAAAATGTCAGTTTTAAAAGGAGCGTTCTTGTAGGAGATGTTTGTTAGCTAATTTAAAAAAAAACAGCAAGCCCGACATTTTGCTCATTTGCGAACGTTCCTTCGATCTCGTTAAACCTTTACCACCTAAAAATTACTGAACTAACAGAATACATTAGTTGGATGACAAATTCCTGGAAGCTAAATACATACTCTTATAGTCACCACAATCGTTGCTTTTTTTCCCTTGCAAAAATATCTAATTAACAATGGCAGTAATGACCAGCTTCTTCATTTATTCATGAAAACTGTGAGCCTTTGTGCAGTGAATCTAAAAAAGTACTGGAGCAACTTTGGAAGTGTAGATAACCTGTTTTGCACAATTTGTATTCAACGACTGCGACTACGACGATGCCGATGGCGATGATTGTCTCGATATTGCAAATCGTACAGAAATAGTACAAAAGCATAGATTTAATTATAATAATACATACATTCTGTACGAGTAAATACATACATACACAGAAACGCGTAAGCAAGTGTAATACATCAGTCCATGCTAGATACACCCCTAAACTCAAACACGAAAATTACTCATACTAGGTTTTGTTGAATAAATTGGCTGTCCGTTCAAGTCCCATAAGTTAGACTTTGTAACAGGAATTTAATCAGCGAGGATAATTCTTAATGTCAGAGTTCAAGCAAGTATATCAAAGGGGAAGAGAAACAGAAAACAGAACGATGCGTGAACGAGTAGCGTTGGGAATTGGGCAAAGAAAGAAAGAAGGAAAGGAAGAAAGAAAGAGCGAAGGAAGGGAATAAAAAATCCAAGATAATGCACACATGCCTACGACTACGACTCTCTTCGCTATTGACTGCTAACTGTTATATTATTCTTGAACAAACAAAAACTTGGATGTGGATGTCAGCTACATTGAGTTTGGATTTAAAATTGGACGCACTGAAGATTCAAGTATACGACTCAGCGTTGAAATACTCATGAAAATACTGAAATATTCTAATAGGTACTTGAACCGAAATACCGTCAAGCTTCTCGATTAACCACGTATGTATTTACGTAGGAAAAACCCCATTGATTACACTGAATTTTCAAAGAAACTGCTATTCTAAATAAATGCCTTACGAGGTAAAAAATCAATGCAAAATTTATTCTTACGTACATGTCTCTTAGTTTTTAAAATTACAAGCATAGCCTAGCACGCTACTAATAAAAAACATAGTTGCTTTAGTGCATTATCTATTCGAGAAAAATATCGCTTCGAAATATGGTAGTTGTGGATAAGTGGTGAGTTTTCTTCTCTTAGAAACTTGCTCGCCCTCACAGCTACAACTACAACAATAGTAACTATTAGTGTAGAATTAATGCTCAAGCAATTAACTTTATAAATCCACGAAGTTGCAATAATTACGCTCTACTATAAATTATTTTCATACAGAATTTATTGCTTATAGTCATTCTTGTGATCTCAACTAGAAAGAAGCATTTCTTTTAGATTGTGTTTACGAATATCAGTAGACGGAAAGTTTTACGGTACCACTTTAATCGTAAGCATTGTACTATACTCTGAAAAGAGATACATAGCATTTAAAGTTATAAATTGCCAAGAGTTCTACTTGTAGTTGTACGCATACGTCTACCGTCATCATGTCTACACCTACACAACGTTTCCATTCAATGGCAAAATGGGATACAAAGAATGCAAATAGAATGTAATTAGGTGCCTACATAATCCAAGAAGCTTCAAGAGTTCGAACAGGCTCAAGTTCAATGCATTCACATTCGCATTCGCATTCACATTCACATTCGCATTCGCATCCTCATTCGCATTCTCATCCTCATTCGCAGTCGCAATCACTATCGCCATCGCATTCATAATCCCATGTAAACTCCTATTGGTGATTGCAATTTCTTAAATCCCTACAAAATTCGTAAATCGTAGTTTGGGGTTACATTGCATTGTGATTGCGTTGAGATAGAAACGTTCCTCCTCTTTACTCTGTACTATTAGTGTGGGGAAAAATGTGAGCTAAAATGTTAGAGCAATGTAAAGCATTTACTTTTTGCCTCTACTGCTACTAATACATTGGGTTTGGAAAGTCATAAATATTTATGAAAATATTCCATAAATTCGTTTCCTACGATGTGATATTAGTATTAGTATTTCTTGTGGGAGCCATTGCCATTAGCCATTAGGGCTAAGCCAAAACCTATTAGAAGCATATGCAACTGGAAATACTACGTGAAGCACTGGAACTACGTAGGAGTCGATACTCGAAACAGAACCAGAACCAGAACCAGAACCAGAAGCTGAAGTAGAAGTAAAAGTAGAGCTATGTAGAACTGGAACTGTATTTTGACTCGGATAATATGTACCAAATCAGACTAGGCATATACATATATGTGTATCAAACAAAATTGAAACACAAACGCATAATCCTGATGCGAGTACCATAACCATAGAATTCTGTAGTGTATCCAATCCAGTGTGTCTCATGCATTATACAAATGGGTGATGAACATAGAAGTGTACGCGCATACCAAACTTCCTACGCTCATTTACAGATATTTACAGTTTATATGGAATCAACTAAATAAAAAGTTGACGTGGAAACACGCTAACTGCCAACTAAACTTATTTCTTCCAGTCACACACAAAACTATTTTTGACAGATTTAAATGCATGTAAGCAATTCTAATTCTTTCATAGTTTCCTAGCTTCAGCGTTTCATCCTTTCATCCTTCCATTCCTCCATCCTTCCATGTGTTGTGTACGCAGTATCTTTCTCTCTTTTTTCTCTCCTCTTCTATTTTGCTTTGCTTTGCTTTGCTTTACATTGCTTTGCATGTAACCCTTCAAATTCAAATTCAAAGAATTTAAATCCAAATGAAATTGGGCGTCCGTTTCGTCTTTCAAGTATCAACATCAAACCAAAGCAAAGTAAAGCAAAGTGATGTAATGTAATTTAATGCAATGCAATGCAATGCAATGTAGTGTAATGTAAAGTAAAGTAAAGTAAAGCCAAGCAGAATAATTTTTTTTCCCAATTTTTTCTTTTTTCTCCTTCCGTGTACAGAAATATGTGTATGATTACAGACTGTCGTTGTCGTTACCGATGCCTTGTGCCATTGCAAATGCAATCCCACACAATTCACAATTTTTATATAGCACTTCTCGTTGCCGTCCTCATCCTCTGGTTTGAATCGGAATTGAAGGAAGCGAATCGACCGTAAAGATGAACGGGAGGGAAGGAAGTTATTCTCCAACGTACATTCGGTAATATGTCTGATGCCAAGTCTGTTTTATGTTTTTTCTATTTTATCGATTTATAATGTGAATTTTTAATGAAATGAAACCCTTTTGATTCCGTGGTGTTGTGTCAAGTCTGATTTTTGATATGACTCCGGCTGTGGTTCTGGCTATGATCTTGGCTTTGGCTTTGGCTTTGGCTTTGGTTTTGGTTTTGACTTTGGGTAGATGACTTTATGGCTTTGAGTGTGACTAGTGTAAATTTAGAACTAATATACATACATGATGCTGAATAAATCACGAGATGTGTAATTATTTGTGTATGAATGTTGTCTGTGTGAATTAATTCTTAAAATAATGATGTGTCAGACGTAATTTATTTGTTTACATATTCCTCTGCTTATAATTAATTATTATGATTTATTTGTCATTTTTCCATGTGTTTTGGGCCTATGTTCTATTTATTTCTAATGAAAACCTACAACTTTCTGGCTGTCATCTTTCTAGGTTAAATCGAGGTCACATATTTTTGCTATGTGTAATAATTTTAAGAATCTTGAAAGGGCAAATATTCAGGGATAAATGCATTGCTAATAACCTATCTAATTACCTAGGTATAATCAGAAGATATTACGTAGGTATATTGTAAAGTCCAAAAATTTTCCTGGATAACGTGTACACTGTAAAAACTGATGCGTTTAAAGTGCCAAAAAATTGATCGTTTTTTATATGGTTCTGAACGCATTTAAATTGCAACGCAATGTCAACTGAAATGGGTCCACAAATTTACAGTGCATTTAAAACGCATCTCGCAGTCCGCCTTGTGATTTAGATGAACTTGAGATGCATCTCCACTGCGTTTATAATTCCACAAAATAAAACTAACTTGTCACCTTAGATGCATTTTTGGTGTTTCAAAATCGTTTAGATTTTCCAGTTTACTTGAACTGCAATTGAAATTTTATTCTGTATACTAAAAGGTATTTTTTTAGTAATTAGTACAACATTGAATGAATGTTAGACAACTTGTGCCTTTTTAAAATATCATAATTTGCTTGTTTTGTCGTTTTATAATAAAACAAGACAATCAGCCTATTTTGCATCCTTTTAAATTAAAACGACTAGCGCTTTTACACTTTCTAATAAATGCGAAGGAAGCACGTTTTGCATTTTTATAAATTATTTAATGTGTCAGTCTTGGACATTTGAATACCAGGTGGATTTTGTACTCATTTCAAAACGGCGTAGGTAATTAGTTGTAAGAGGTATATGTAATTGCTACTACCTTTTTGTTAATAGCAGTCTGCATCTGATAATATTAATTTGCACAATTCCAAAAATGTAAATACGAAAAGTTGAAAATGTTGCCAAAAAGCATAAATTCTGCATACCTACTTGACTTGTTACCTTCAGTCAGGATAATATATTACCTACCGCACTTAATTATATAGATTTTCCATTAGTTGCTAAACGCAAAGTAAACCATATTTATTGGAAGATTCAAAAGCTAATTATCCTTAAAGTAATTTACTTGCACACGTACACACTCAAACACACACGCAAGCATATCATTATCACCACGAGCACACACCACTGCGACCACGACTCACCAAACTCAATAAAATCTTGTCATCATGTGATTATTGGACTTGATTTGATGGGAAGCTATTGCAGTAATTACAATAATAATGATGATAACATTGAAATATTTATAAATGCATTAAACACTTGACGAAGGTTGCCTACGCTGCATTGACATGACGTTAAGGAAGAAGCACTGCCCTAGAATTGGCATTGGCTTTGTAGATACATACATACCATGTTCATATACCTAAATACATATTTCTACAGATTCTCAATCTCCTGCACAATCTCCACTATTTCTGGCATCCATCGCTAATCGCTCCAGTTGACAATTTACAATTTGCAATTTGCAGTTTGCAATTTACAATTTACAATTTTTTCCACACTAACGTCCCACGTTTTGTAGTTCGGTTCAGTCACTTTGGCTTCGCGTGGAATGACATGGTATGGCATGTTTATGGTTTGCTCTGGAATGGCCAAGCCTATATTATTGCTCCTTTTTTTACATACGTGACCATATGTGCTTGGAAGTCATTTTGATTTTTTTTAAATGTTACTTCCATAGAAAGAATTGGTATGGGTATACAGATCTACAATGCAGGCCATAATATACCTAATCCTATAATCACTATATGTACTTTCCTTGCCATCCCGTGAATACATACATAGCACTCTCTGATCGTCGGATGCCATGACGTGATGACATGAAACGAAACGAAACGAAATTCATAAGCTTTGTAAATTTATTTTGTTCGCATTCATTTTCGTTTTCATTTTCGTACTCTCGTATATATTCCCGCATGTATCCTATTCATGTTAGTATTTTTTGTAATGTGTGATTGTGATTAAAATCCAAGTTCAACTAAATAGGTACTCCAAGTATAAAACTCCAACTCGAGAAAAATTGCTGAATGCAGATTTTATTATCATGGAAGTGCGGGCTCCTTCTCTCCTTTTTTGTGAGTTTGTGTTTATAGTATGTGTTGAAGTATATGTATAGAAAAGTCAAGAGTTTGAGTGTGTGTTCTCCTTCCCAATCCCAAAGCAACCAAAAATGAAACATCCCAACCCCAATACACTCCAACTCTATGTACATAACTCCAGTCCTCCAAATCCAGCACATCATAGCATTGCACAACACATCCACTGCACATTCAAGCTGGATGCGATATAACGTTACACAATTATTTTTATTGACTTTGTCATCTGAGAGTATTTAATTTGTGACTAGAAAAACCTAATGACAACGAGAAAGACAACACAGTCAAAATACCCATACAAGCTAATGTGACGATGATCGTAAAGAAACAATTTCCAACCAAACTGGTTCGTATACAATATGTAAGTATGTATCTCCTTTTCTTCTCGTTCTCGTCCTCGTCTTCGTCTTCGTCTTCTGATCATGATTCTTGTCTTCTCCCTTTGCCTCTAATACTTTTATGTAACTTGTATGTACTTGTGTGTTTTGTCGTGTAGTGTATGTACCTCGGTGACATTTGAATTAAACATTTCACAGCACATTGTCATAATGTGCATATCTACACTGTAAAAACTGGTGCAACTAAAGCGCCTTAAACCTACTTGTATTTAGAATAGTTATAAATACAAATACAGTTAGGACGCAACTCAATTTCACCAAAAGTGTATCTAAAAATCCAAGGTGTATCTAAAGTGCTTCTCGCAGTCTAATTTTATCAATGCAATTGCAATGCACACTATAAGTTTACTAAATACGTGTAGGTTTTTAGGATGGATTTTTTCCTGGTTTAAGATTCTTTAGTTTTTACAGTGTAGGTGTCCACTATGTCTACAGTCAGCAGTATTATAAAACTAAAACTCTTTTTCTTCTACTAACGATAAGCCTTATTCCACTCGACTCATATTTATCTGTGCAATACTAATATTATGCACTGTCAATGTGTCCTGGCCCGTCCCGTGTTTCGTTTTCTGTTATTGTTATGTTATGCTATGTCATGTGTTGCGCATGCAGGGACATGAACATAATGAGCATGGAAGTTTGAGTTTGGATTTGAAGTTGAAGCTGATGTTGAGCATATGGTGATGGTGATGATGTTAGTGGTAGGTAGTGGAAATGTATGTAATTATTCCCCTACAGATGCGACCACTATAACTATAGTTATCCTTGTTAATGATAAGCTTCTGCTGCTGGAATTTTGTTTCTCGATCTTTCAGATTGTAAATACGAGTCATGCTTCTCTCCTTCTCTCTCTCGCTCTTACTCACTCGCTGGCTTGTCTTGTCTTGGCTTGGCTTGGGTTTTATATCCTTTAAGTAAAAAATTGAACTTGATCATTAGCTGTCAACTTTAATATTTAATTTATTAATACCATTACACTGCATTAAAGACCACGAAGGCTCGTCGAAAGAGGAAAATCTTGTTAATTTAACTGTTAACTCTGCATAATGTTCCGTCCTACGATAAGATTAGGTATTTCCAATGCCTTCCAGCCATATTCATGCAGTATTATTTTTACTTAGCAACATTTTACTGCATAGCATAGGTGTGTATGAACTAACATAGATACATAGTCGTTGCGCTCTTATCCTCGATATCCTGCCATACAAAAACACAGTATATGCACAGTCTTTGGAAATTCTGCACGTGTAATAAACATTAACACTAATTATCTAGGCACTTGCGTGTATTTTACACGTGAATTAGTTCAGTCTTTTAGAACCAAATACAATCTAATCGTAAATCCTAAGACAATTTTAATATTCCAATAAATATGTACATAGTTCAACATTGAATTCTTAAAAATTAAAAATTCTTTGTAAAACAAAGAGAACGAGACAATTTTGTCTTATACTTAGCATTCTTTTACCTTTGTCTTCATCTTCCTTTTTAATGTGAGCTGTAAGAGCTAATTGGAATTCAAGTCAAAATAAAATTGCATTTAGTACAAATTAAATGAACGCTCCTACATCTTGAAGTTGAAGAATTAAATCTCACGAAATGATTTGTGAATGATTTGTGTGTTTCCCTTCCTTTTGTGTTTGTACCTTGTACATACAGCGGGAGCATTCAATTTGTTTTGGCTTGGCTTTGGATTTAGAGATTTAGATTTGGTTTGGGCTTGGCCTTTGACTTTTGCTATGGCTTTACACTCACATTTGAAATGCAATTGCAATTTGAATGTGAACAGAAATGCGAAGGGGGATTAGGAAAAAATGCATGTGGATATGCTGTAATAATTAAATTCAAATTTAACTAACAAGCTGATTGTTTAATATCCTGTAACAATTTAGTATTCAAGGACATGACAGCCAAGTCAGGCCAAGCCAAGCCAGGCCAGGCCAGGACAGAAAAGAACAGGACAGGACAGGAAAAAATGTGGAATTACTGCATGTTCACTTTTTGTGGACATTAATTATCTGCTCAGGACATGTAGGTATGTAGGTATAGTAAGCTTACGATTACGATTAGTAGGTTATATGATATACTCCTAATATATCTGTAGGTATTATGTATGAGTTGAACACTGAGCAGAGCACTGGGCTCGAACTGTATGGATTGGAATGAGGATGAGTGACTCTTTTACGGTCCTACATACATGTTAGTCATAGATCGGAGCATAAGCACAAGACTTGTATTCCAATTAATGCCCTTTAATATTTGATTAAGCTTTTACTCCCTATCTGCATTTTTAGATTGCATGGCACTTTTATTTGCTTCCACCATGCCATGGGTCCATCTCACTTTTAGTTCACATAACCAATAATCAATAGCAATTTATTCCATCATGATTGTTTTTATTTATTGACTTGGACTTACACAAAAACGCAAACTGAACTACCAACACCAACCCATGTATGCTTACCCAATATCTATGCAAATGCGATGACAATGTCAAAATGCAGTGCTGTGCAGTCAACTGTTCTCAGAAAGGAAATTGGAACTGTAGTTACTGGATTACACACCAAATGTCAATACTAATGCAAGCACAAATACCAAATTACAGGCCACGAAAAGACAAATTACAGGTATAGGCATTTCAAGTATAATTTCTAGGCAAACACGCTTTATTTTTGTAGTTTGTACATTATGACCTTTTTGTGTACCCATGCATTTGAAGGAGTATATGAATAGATAGCTGAAAGAGTTACATTTTATTCAATCTATTTATATGAAATGAATGAATCACTTCATTATTTCATCTAATTCATGGTAAAAATTCAGTCGTATCTAATCACAAAAATACTTTTATATTAAGTTGAGAGTCACAAGCAGTAAATAGCAATTGGAAGGTTGGCCATAAATATAGCTAAGAGACTACAAGGATTTTTAAGTATTGCAATTTTAACCATGCCTTCCAATTTCAATAAATACAATTATACTGTTTAAAATGAATTGAAAAATAATAGAAAAAATTAATTTAATTAACGCATAAAAATTAACCGCTTTACTACTAACTTCTCAAGAATTTCTACTCCTTCTCATAATTTATTGAATATACTGGTTTTGACGTATTTTATTTATAGCCATTTCAAAAAAGAAAAAATGACAAATATTTAAAAATAAATGTAGGACAAAGACTCGAATAGAGAATTATGAGCATACGAAGGATTTGTAATAAGGTAGTGGCAAAAATCAAAATTATGCAATAATGCATTGTAACGAAACAATTAAGGTGTTAATAATCGTTTGTAACAAAACGATGGGAGAATCGTTTTCAATTACAAAAATTAAACTTGCATATAAATGGAACAATTGATAAAATTCCATAACTTTATCCACATCAATTGTCATTTAACATGATGGTGAAATTATCTAATCGTATTCGTAAGCTTTAAAAATACATGATTGGTAGGTTTAATTATCTGTGGGGTGCCAATAAAGAAATTAGAACTAAACATTTGGCCTGGCCTGGCCCTGGCACTCCTAACAAGGGAATGGCTGGACCGATTTACTCAAAACAGAACCGAAATATTTGTATTTTAAAATTGAGGTATAAATTGCAAAATTGCTTTAAACCATTCTAGCATATTTACAGCCTGTTCGATTTTACAATTTGTTGTATTTATTGGCACATGTTATTTCAGGTGCAAAATTTACATGAATATTTAAGTGGATTAATATGGTTGATTTCTTCCATTTCACTCTCTTTGATAAAGTCTAATTTTTATTTATTTCTTGTAAAATTCTGATTGTTATTTCCTACACGTTTTAAAACGGATCTTTTTTTGTTCAGGTATTGAGAAAGTCTAATTTTTAGTTTTTACATAGACATTTTGAAAAAACCTAATTTTTTTCTTCCTACACGTTTTAAAAAAGCCCAATTTTTTATTTTCTACACTTGAAAAGTCCATTGTTTCAATTTTTTATTTTATTTAAAATGAAAAACCGGTTCAACGATGAAATGCAGTACATATTTTATCGTTGAAGGTTAAAAAACTTACACGTAATGACGTAATCTTATAACGATGCTAAAAATTTCATAGGATGTTAAGTTTTTGCATCTTCAACTACGATCGGCTCAAAGAAAATGCTGGGCATTCCAAAAATTGTGGAATCGAGCTAAAAGGAATATATGGATAGTATTTTATCTTTACATTTTTGCCTGAATTGTATAAAAAAAATCCTCCATGTCAAACGATTGAGACCATTCCCCGGTAAGTTATAAGTTGGAACTGGTACGGTACGGTAATGGAGTTCTGATGCTGGTTCTGGTTCTGGTTCTAATTCTGGTTTCCGTACGAGCCAATCAATGTGTAAAACTTTCATATTTCAGAGACATAAATTGTAATGTTGTGATAAAGTTCACGTATAAATTATCCTTGCATCAAAACATTCAAAGAGAAGACGAAAGGGAGAGACCTAATTTGATTGATGGGAGCAGTACACTCAGTATATAGCATAGTTGTAGAGACAGAGACAGAGACAGAGACAGATGGATATATTACGGTGTATGTGTCCCTATATACGAAAATGAACAGCGTTGAGTCTTGAAATTGAAGAAAATATGAAAACATGAAGCTACATAATGCCATTTATGATTTATTATTATCACAGTATCGCTTGACAGCTAGATTTGATAGACGAAGGATACCCAGAAAGAAGGAGGAATGACAAAACAAGGAGGGCATACGATGCATGCAATGTGACATAGTGAAATACATAACTATCCAATACACATATAAAAAGTTTGTCAATCTAAGATTATCATCCTGTTTATTTTCCTACATGCATCTTGTTCCAGTTCCAGCTCCAATTACAGTCACAAATACAAACATACAACATAGGGACGTAGGTACATACATCCTACATACTTTCATACATGAATCGATTCACACACATACATACATACATACATACATAAGAGCTATGCATACTCAAAACACGCAGTTACCCTTCTTCTTTCTCTTTCCTCTTTTACCCTTGCTTCTGCTTTTGCTATTTCCATTGCTTCTGCTCCATATAGCTATAGCTATAGCTCCTGCTCCTGCTGTTCTGTTACTGTTACTCTTGGCTTCGCAAGATAAGTTGAGTACCAAGGAACTTTACATTTACGTGAGTCATCAAATCGCTGAAACCATCAAATCAATTTCAGAGAAACTTGGCCGGATCCATTGAAATAGAAGACAAGTGCCTGGCCAAGTGCGGAGCTACATATGAACAAGCAATAATAATAATAAGTAGGTAGGTAAATATCTGCATTCAGTTTCAGTATAACCGATAAATTTGTACACATCATCAAATGATTTTATGAGAACAGAAGAAGAATGAGATAAGAGCAAACTCAAACTCAAAAACAAAATCGACTCGACTTGTATGGACAATGTAGTGTGTCTTTAGTCTTTAGTGACATGACATGAAATCAACGCATGTTTCAACAAAAACGTTTACCAGTTTTTTTCGTCATCAATAATTTATACTCTACGTAGGTATTTATATTTTGCTACAAACTTGAACCTACCATCGCATCGTTATTATTATTTCTATTATTATGGTAATAAATAAAATGGGACAGAGACACAGTAGCCCAGAGAAAATGCTATATAGTTACAGTAGTAGAACAATGGAAAATAATTATTTGGGGCGTAAAATCAATAAAAAATACTTAACAATAATATATCACAGTATTATCTAATAATACTAATGTCCATATGAATTATTGAACTTCGAAACAAGTCAATAAAAAATATCACTTGACATTTCAAATTAATGTCCTTATTGTTTAGACTTGTTTAACTTTTCTTAATTCTTTACGTTCTTGCCTTTTGTCTTGTTGAATTTGTTGATAACTTTTCTTCATCTTTTAAAAATTTGTTGAACATTTTGTTCAGGTCAGGTGCCTATTTCATTTTCATTTTGCATTCAACTTATCGTTTACTTGTAATGTTTTTTATTGTATTGTAGGAGCATATCACCGGTCTTGTTAAGAAAGGTTGAACAAATTGCGTTAACTAATGCTAATGCTATTGAAAAATAAAAACTATAACTTCTTTGAAATAAAATGCTTCTTTCTTCCTTTCTTTCTGTTTTCCAGATTTCGCATCTTGAAAAAAACTTGCCTCATTTTATAAATAGGTACTGAAACCATACATTTTCTTACAGTACAATAATCTGTCATACAAATATTTAACCTTAATTGAAGAAGCTATCACCCCAAGAATGAAATCTTTATTTATTTTTAATGTTAATTCCTAATCTAATCCAATCCTACCAAATCAAATTGGTTACTAGTAGTTTTGCCATAATGCTATCTGTAGTTTTATTTTCTATGCAAACACTTTGAAATATATGTACGTAATCCAAATCTACAAAAATGTCCTTTGACCTTCCTTGATTCACTTGATGATTATCAAACAGAAACCAAGAGATTTACATACGATTTAAATGCATACGACCCTCAAATTCCTAGTTAATTCATCCAGGTTTGAAAGGTTACCGAAAGACTAATCGTAAGAAGTACTTACTGTCCTCTTAAAAGTAACGCTGTAACTGTATCTATAATAATTATAATAATTATGAAACATCTGCTTGTTCAAAATTTAGTTTAGTTTCGTCACCAATCACCTCCCTATCCACAGGAGGTCAACCGAGACCAAGACCAAGACCAAGACCATGTCCAAAACTAGCTTAAGACTGAGATTAATTTAGCGTGCTCAAATTATTAAATGCAATACAAAAAGTGCTATCGTTTCATTTATTGTTTGATTTGCTAGGGAATTTATACTATTCCACACCTCGCCCAATCCCTATAATAACTTTAGTTCAACTATGCTATATACCAAAGTACTTATGCAAGTAGGCACCTAAGCACTTAAATGGCACTATACATCTAGGCGTATTATACATAATGTAATATCTACAGTCTACAGGTTTGTTCTCTACTTTCGGCATTTGACGGCAACATCAAACCAATAAGCTGTGTTTTATTATGCAAAATGAAAGACGGAAATTGATTAAAATACGAAAGTGCCTACAGCGAAGTGAAGTGAAGTCGAGTCTACGTCACACTGACGCGTCATCTTGTATACCGATTCTAATTCAGAGGTGCTTACATTTATTACATTGTCTGGCTTTATAAAGACATCGTGCTCATTATTAAATAGAATTACTGTGCGTTTTAATGACAATGTTGTACGTCAATGAATCACTTCATTTCAAACACCATCAAGATATTTATTCTTAAGCTGAAAGCTTCACTTGCTGTCAGGTTCTTCTTGTCCAGGTCTTTGTCAAATGAGAACAACACAAGTCAAGAATGACACAACCCACTGTCGAAAGTCGAAACTTGAGTTTAAATGATTCAAAAAGTCAATCATATCTTTGGATAATAACATAAATACTTTGCATATTGTCGTTGAAGGTGCAAAACTTAACATCCCTTTCGTAACGTTATGGAATTTCTCGGAGTACATCTCTTTCGTAACGTTATGGGATTTCTGAGAGGATGTTAACTTTTGCACCTTCAACGACGATATGTGAACATATGTATACGGACACCCACGCTTGATATACACATGAAGGAAGCTCTGAAGCTCTGTATGTATGTATGCATAGGGTTGTCTGCAAAAGAGGAAATTGAATGCCACATACATAACATAGGTACTTACATGAAATATCTAGACTCACGTTTTTTCTATTAAAGCATCTACCAATGCCAACAAGAGTGCATTGAAAATACTTGATGACTTTAATTAAAAAATGAATCTAAACAAATTGCGTATTTACATACAAACACCAATCACCAACAAAATAACAAATAATTAAGCTAGGTACACACACATTTCGTCACTTTTCTTGCTCTGTGCTTAAACTCTTGTATCACCATTACATCATAAATCAGGAAACGTCTTTTTCTTGTGCATACCGATAATTTTAAATTATATTCGAGTACCTAAGAATATTTCTCATTTACCTACATATGTCATCATTAACTAAGTTTGTAGATTTTTTTTTTTCAATTATATTCGAATGGTAAGGTGCGCATCCTCGTAAAGTGGGTACTAAACTACACGTATTTGTAATAAAAATTGCAAGCAAAAGGATTACCTTGTTCGATATTTTCAGCAATCAAAATCACAATCACAATATAAAACTTTCTACGTAAAGCATTTCAAAATCTGAATGCATTCATTCATAGAGCTAATTATATATTATGAATTTTTGAAAAATTCAACAACAGTGTGTGCATTTATTAAGAGGTACCCAAGTAATTGGTGGAGAGCCGAGAATGTAAAGATTTTTAAAAGTCTGTCATTAACTTGTGCTCATTTAAAACTAATGATTTTGAATACT
>JAAXYX010001803.1:0-20525 GCA_036851915.1 Ptenothrix huangshanensis | reverse complement strand
TGTAATTAGGTGAATGTATTCCCTAGAGTATGTACTGTATAAATACTACCTACGAAAAGACAAGAGAAGAAAACTTATCTCAAGGAAAACACTACACTGTATTAAATAATCCATCAGTGAATATAAAAGAAATGATTGCTATAAAATGAAATAAAATAATTCTGCATGATTATAAAAACCGACATACCTTAGATTAAGGATAAAATGAAAACAAACAAAAAAAAACAACCGGAAAAGGTTAGTTTCCTTCCCTTTATCAATGTAATTTTCTCATTCTCATCGTTGAACATTACACTCTGATATTTCAACCAGCTAAAGTACACTTACTACAATTGTGTAAAAACGTTTATACACCTTTGAAGAACAAATAAAACTATTAATGCTCTCGAAGGGAATTAACTCTTTGTTTAATAACTTTCATGTGATGTGATGCATAAGACCTCAAGTCGAAAAGAAAGAATGCGAGCAAAAGTAGAGACTGCTACAAATATGTTTATAATATGTCTTATCAATTTAATTCAACTCAACGACGTTTTTATATATTTAATAAGTGTTGAGGGACAGATATCGAATACCTACGCATGATAGACTCTGTACAGTGATATCTATCAGATCCCATCACCTATACGTTTCATTTCTATTCAACTTCGACTCCCTACAGACAGCAAAAGCAAAACAAACGTAACGGCCTGCATCCTTATCATTATACAAGGTGCATCTGTATCTGTCTGCAGTACAGTCTGTAGATGGAAAGGATCAGATAAAATGTAACTGCACCACATGAATCTGTATCCGCAAGGTGTATCATATTATCATTATCTTCCACTGACTCGCTCACTTGCTCGCTTGCTTGCTCAGCTACTAATCGTGAACAAGTATGCAGACTCTGTTTATTGTTTATGCGTAGGTAATAATACCTTGTTATTGGGCAAAAAAGCGAAATGAAATCAAGTTTGAAATTTGCATCTACAAGCAAAAACTGACCGAGTAATTCATAAGGAAAATAACAAAGTGCTCCGATATCAACAGTGCATTGATGGATCGATGCATTTATCAATTCATGGGGTACCTACGAAACGAACGTAGTCCGTACATCATTTTATAATTAAAACCAGCAACCAGCTCTTGATTCTATACCCTCATACTTCATAGCATCAACGTAGCTACAGCTACATATGTAGGTAGATAGCCTATCTGGAAGAAGTCATTAGTCTGTACCCACACGTACAATCTGCATACACAAAAGGTAAACTATGTCCATTTGATTAGCTAGACATGGAGAGAATGAGACCACGCTGATCCGATGCTCATGCTAATATACATAGAGAGTAATAAACACTATTTCATACACACCTATATAAAACAAGCTTCAAGTTGTTGCTCCCATCAATAATTATAATTGTTCTGCTTCCTCATAAAGCTTCATCTCCCCTCATCGTTATCCTTTTCGCTATCACTTAAAGATTCAACGAAGATAGACAAACACACTGGTGTGATGTATGTATACAGATGAAAATCAATTTCATAAATGTGTGAGCCTCAATCAAAGCAATAGAAGACTTGCCTCGTAGTTAGGAGCAGGGAGAGAATTGATGAGCTGGGATGGAAAATAACGAATGATGATGACTATTATGACGATGACGATGACATTGAATATGTACTACGGAAGCTTTCAAAATTCGCCAAGAAACTAACAGGAACTTGTGAGTTCAGATCGGCGTATGCTACTGACACAAATTCTCGAAATAATGAAACTGAATTCGAAATCTCACATTCTCCACAGAATATTAAGTTTGAAAAATGAAAAATGTGAACTTCTAAGTGAAGGTCTAAGTACATAGTGAACGGATTGTGCCTATGTGCAAAAAGATGCAGGCGGCAAATCATGCACATTATATGTACCTAATTTACTCTTGACTGTCAAAACCCAAATTTACCGCTATCTCCCCAGACACACAAGGACAAATCATAGGAAACTTACTAGGCATATATCTATTAAAAAAGTTTAAAAGTTTTCACTTTTAAAATCCAAGACTAACCTAGTGCCGTTAGTATGAGTCAGCTTACACTACACTGACTATCTGTAAAAGACAACGAGCGTTTGGTAGATGCGTATCTATCTATGTAGGCAGTTTATTTTTGCAAGCTTTCGGTACGAAAGGAATTCCTTTGATAATAAAATAATTATCTTTATTGCCGAGTAAACATTTATAAACACTGATTGAAGAATCGGTGAAGGTCTTTAGAGAGAAAAAAGTCCTGAACTTTAAAAGTCTTTTAAGCTTTAAAGGCTGGCGACCATATTACCTATGTATATTTGTGGTAAATGTGGTTTGACCCTCATTGATGCCGCTCGTGCATACACCGTGTAATTTACAGATAGGAAATTCGTGAATTTCTCAATTAAGTTCCTTTGCCTTTTGCATGTTTGTGCATCGTCTTGCCTTGTCTTCCTCAGTCTGAGAGTATCGCCCTGTCTTGCCTTATCTCGTCTGGTCTAGGTCTTCTTCTTCATCTTGATAGCAGGGCACATAATATCATAGATATACATACACTCTGTCGCTAAGCCATGCCATGCCATGCCATACGCAGTCACCCACATCTTCCTCAATATCATCATACTTTCTGCCACGCTATGCTGCATGCCATTCAACTTGCACTATTTAGGCGCATAATAGTGCACTCAATGCAATACAATAACCAACTTAGCACCCCAAAACCAACGAAACTGAGCTTAAATACGTAGGTACTTTTTTACATGTATTCTCCACCGCTCTAGTTATACATATAGGTACACAAAGAAAGAGCATACTACGCGCTTACACGAAGCCCAAATTACACAGAACAGATTTTTCCTCACATACTAAAAATGGTGACATAGAATCCGAGAACAATTGTTCCCCGTAAAAATATTCACACTCGTAAACCATGTAATTATACATACCTACATCTAAGTACATCCATTACATAGATTCACGATAGCATTATAACACATGTTGTAAAATTATGTCTCATTATACATGCCAAGGTATTTGAGGAAACACAATTGCATCTTAATATGAAGGCAATAAGGATAGACCATGTGCATTTGCATGTCAGTATTCTGACAATAAGAGATGAGTTGCTTTACTCACTCTTGGGATTCAATTTAAATTCAAATTTGAGTATCATAGGAAAAGGTACACAAGACATTCATATCATGATGATGCTCAACAATAATGACAAGGCATGGAAAGATGGAACAGAAGAAAAAAATACACAGTAACACAAATCCGATTGACTTAAAAACTAAAGCGTAGTGATATTTGTTCAACTCTTTTTTCCTATTGTGAGGTTAACAACCAGAATCGTCTGAATTGCATATTGCAGCAGGTAGTGCAGTATAACCACAGCATAACTGTTATAGCACTTACAATAACAATATATAGGTAAGTAAGCTAATACGCCTGCAATAATCTTAACTATTATAGATGTACCTGGTATGTATGTATCTCTCTGACTTTGCAACTTTCTATGATAAACGAGGGCTGATGTTGATGTTGATGTTGATGCTGATGTTCATGTATCTATTTATCATGACGAGATTGTTGTCGTTCAAGTGCGTATATTTATACGTATGGATTTCATATACGTATGTATGTATAGTAAGCTTTCGAACACTACCTACCCTACAACTACAGATAGCTTGGGTGTTCGAAACTCCACGGACTACCACGAAATTAGAGAATTTGAAACTGATTTGTGTACGGTTGAGCTTAAGCGTATAGAATACTAGTAAACCTTTTTAAGTGTCTATTCTATTTCAGATTTATTTCTCTCTTCAATCTTACGTGAATAGTGTGAATATGAACACACGGGATGGCTTGATATTTGCGTTAATATGTATTAGCTGGATACACTAGAGAAAACAAAGCATTGTTAGCATTTCCACAGCTGCAAGGAAAAAAATCTATAAAAATCTAATAAAATCCTAATATCTGTGTGTACATAAATACATGCATAGGTAGGTGGACGGAGGATTGACAGACAGAGTTACTATTAAACTTGCAGGTATAGCCTCGTATCATACAATCTGTCTGGGCAATCTGTTCAGACAGATTGGAGGGAAGATGAGAGCGAAGTCGAAGCATGAGGGAAGAATGCGAGACAGCACAATACAAACTATGACGATAATCGTCTGCCAACCTCTTTCAATTACTATAAGGATGAAAAATATGAATCGTTGTTCGTCTTCCTAGCGATTGCTGTCCGGTCCATGCCTACGAGTAAAAGTGTATAGAGGAGATAGGCGGTTCACGGCGGCGATGAAATCATGAAATCGAAATCCCAAATGAAATACATGTATACATATATAGGTAGGTTCAAAGAGGAAGAACGTACAATTCAAGAGTGTTATTATTCCTTGCGTGTATATATACCTATCTAGGTAATGTACTCAGGAAGGCACTTGATCAAAGGACTGCACCTCACTCCCCAATTTCAAATCAAAGCAGCGCACTTATGGCTTATTGTCTCTCCTCAAACATTTGAATCATATCAACCGACTAAAGTGTTAAATACTGTTCAAGTCTGTCGAATCATTAAGTATAATACAGATCTATCAAACTGGAATTGACAGCCAGACAAGTACTCATAGCACCCTCCACTATCGCCTTCAATTAGTACCACCATTTATTTAGCCCATCATCAATTTTTGTCACTCTAAAAGAGTAACGACCGTACAGCACAATTGCTTCTATACACAGATCAATTTATATACTGCAGATTATACTTTGACTTGACGTATACTATGTTATTGTATGCATATAATGCGATCCTTTTACTCACTCATTGCGCTCTGTGAATAGGCGAGAAGACGGACCATAGCAAAGCTTACACAAGATAGTAAATCAGTTATGTGCTATGTTCATGTTTCTATATACATATACTTATTCAGTGTTTTTTATGATGATAGTCAACTGCATCTAAACACGTACATCCCAGCTTTTGGGACTGTCAGGTTGACATTGTCAGTTGCATAAAGAAACCTGATTTCATGCACGTAGTCAGAGAAAAAGTTATGAGCACATTTTTGGCGGCGCCGTTTCACTGCCACCATTATTAATTTGTGCCCATTCAAATTGTCACAGGGTTGTTACTACTTTATTACTTATGTTTACTGGTCTGGTAATTCAGTGATTTCGGCCGGTAATCTTCCGAAGCTACTTCAACCAATTTCAATTTCCTTGAATTTTTTCACTGATTTTTAACGACACAACAGGGTAGAATAAAAGATAAATGTAACTTGTCAACTTGACAAGTTGAATAATTGCTGAGTATTTGCAAATAAGATGATTACTACAAGGAAAACGATGGCGACAACTGCAAAGATGATTACAATGAGATTTGTCATTTAGTTTTTTTGAAAATATTTTAGCGTTTATTTCATTGCGCTTAAAAGCATGATGCCAAGTCAAGTCAAGGTTGCTGGTATATATTACCCATAGATAAAAATACCCAAGCCGGTTTGCATTGGCTGTGGAATTCCGAAATTTGCCTCAACTTATTTTCGTATGATGATGTGATTTAGTGGTTTGTATCTACCTAGGTATATGGACAAAGATGGAAATGCGCATATAATTACATAGTATGATACAGATAAGAAAGCACGCAGTCTTGAAATGGCCAAATGAATGTGCTTTCATTTTCATTTCATCGTAAATTTGTTTCATCGTAGCCCTATTTGCATGTTTACTGTTGATTTAGAGAAAGGCTTCATCCACTCAAATTAGCAAAGGCTGCTTTGCTACACTACAATTGGAATCATTGGACGTTTTGGAATTCATCATTTGATTGGATTTAAATGGTAAATACTATACGTTGTTTGTGACGTGACAGCGTAGCAGAATATGAATGAGAAGGAAAGTATGACCGACCCTTAAACCAAATTTCTCCCACCCTACATACAGTATTAGTATTGTTGAGAAAATAAAATCAAGTCGAAGATATGCATCACTAACTATCGCTAGCACACTGCATCCTACCGCACTATGGACGTTAATGTAAACAAGTGAGGCCAGTGGCAAAAATTACATGACTTGTAATCAAAAGCGGAAAACAGTAATAATAATAACAATAAAATGGAGAACGAGATAAAATACATGAGTACATGACAGTTACAGGAATTGGTGTTTATGGTCATTTTAGAAATAGTTGAGATGCATCGATTCAAACTGTATTTTGTCCCTCTCTTTTATTGAACTTTATTACGAAGGATTCGTTTGAAGTGTCTGGTCCACTGATTTGACATGTGTTAATGATGATGATGTGCTCTAATCATAAGCTACTAGAACGTATGCAGTTTGTAATTCATAGTAAAGTAACAGTAACAAGCATGGGAATAAAATGTAGTGAACACGCCGGTGAACAGAACTCTACACTGTATTTATATTGTATTGTATTGCGCAATAAGTCACGGTTGAATGGCAATGACGCTGCAAATTAGAATCAGGAATCAGCTGATTAATTTTACTTACCACAACACAAGCTTTTATCAATACTATAATTTCTGCAGAACTGAATAACTTTAGAGAGAAATACAAAAAATTCAATAGAATTTTAATTACCAATCGCATGTAATGCAATCTACAAAATAAAATGTGTCCCAATCGCGCCAATGCAATCGTAGCTCAAATTATTACTAGTACTATTATCATTATTATAATTATTATTATATTATGACAGGGTATTACTGCATGGCATTTGGCTTTGCTTTCTTACCTGTACTCTACATACATCAATAGATCATCCAAATTAAAAAATTCCCACGTGCGCATCTTCTCTTTGTTCAACTTTGAAAAAGAAATGTGAAATCTATTTCGTTGGAAAAGCACCTTCCAACCTCCATAGATATGTACATACATGGAAAACGCAAGTAAAAAGCTCACTGTGCCCATAATATAATTAGCAATTGCAAAGAAATTTAACACTAAAGCTGTACAAACGCTCGATGAATATTAATATTCAGAATTTGCAAATTCAAATGTACACATTACATTAGGGTAGGGAGGTAGGATGGTTGGTGGTATTTATATTTGACAACAATACACATCATTTCTTCCATTTACGTAATCAAATGGAAAAAATAAAAATCACATTTCATGGGATTTCATTGACTGTTGAAACGTTAATCTCCAGCTGATTTGTATTCATAATAATACACCTGCACATGTGATAAAGTGGACATGATCAGGCACGAAGATAAAGTGCAATATGGAAATTAGTCAAGGGAGCGATGAGTAGTGACAGAATGCCATGGTACTGACACTACCCATGTGTCATGTAACATTTAAATTATATGCAAATGAGCGGAATTAGTGTCATTCCTTTTCTACCTTCATCATTGAGACAGTCATGAAGAGCGTCCGTTGCTTCCTTGGATCTCTTTCTTTCCACTAATAAAGAGACAATACGAAGTATAATAAGGAATTTTCAAAAGTCTCACATCACCCAAATACAATATTAATGACGATAATAATAACTTACTACAGCTCAGCTCCACATTCATAACTGCCTTTCAAACCTTATTCCCTACCTCCATATAAGCTACATAATATACATTTGTAGTGTATGTAGGTTCATTAATTATCGTTACCAACCACAGACTACGAAACCAAGCTTGTCTATTCAATCCTCCACAATAATCATTATGATGCTATTTCTTGTACATGCTCCTACTCGTGTTCCTACGTGTAAGTATTTTCCATTGACATGGAAATTGTGTGACTCTGAGCATATGCAAATGAAGAGGAGCCTTTTTCTATTTTATTCCTCTGATTGTATGACTTATAAAGACGTGAGTCGTAAACCTGTTCAATTATTGTCATCAACAGTGACTTTTAATGTACCCATACCCAGCTTGAGTCTTTTGAATCTCTCGAAGATGACAAAGATGCAAATCACAGGATAATGGATGCAGGTGACATAAAAATGAGCCAAAATTAATCTCACGACACAATACACGGTTTGTATTCCAGCCTGTCGCAATAATAATACAAATCGCAACAACTGCAATTATTGGATTAAACAAATAGGTAGGTAATACATGCGTTGGATATGGGATGCATTACTTGTTCTGGTATCATTAATGCCATTTATGAGTAGAGGCAAATTTCATTCCAATTCCAAATCCAGGGTCAATGAAAGGAAAACACAACAATGCAGGGTTAAACAGGCCTTATTTATTTACACGCATTGTTTACTTACCTCATTATGTAATCATGATTTAGATTTTTAAATTAGTTCTGTAGGTAACCTTCAATCTACATACATGCAAGATGTACATTTTTGTCCATATAAACAACAATTTTATGTCTTTGTTCCCTGAATTTTCCTCCCATTTTTGATTTTTATTCCTTTTATAATTCCTAATCTTTTACACACGCGTTTTGAATTTGAATTTCATTCAGAGGAGAGTGCCAGAAAGTAAATGTACAAAGATTCCCTTTCATAATTCATTCACTCAACAGAATATGGTAATAAAGTAGAAATTATGATTTAATAACCTCTGCCGACTACTCGCAAAATTTATAGATTTGCAATTCACACTGATGCCGCTGATTCAAATAACTAATGGCTATAAATTTTGCTAACATTAATAATTTTCTCGTTAAAATAGTTGTAAATTTACTTAAAGAACTTAAAAATTTAGTGCTATTTACAGCTTAATAGCGGCAGCAAAAAGACTCCGTGAAGAATAAAATATTTTTAGAATGATACCAGCGTAAGTAATCATCACGAGATACAGGGATTCCTGTTACCTCATCTGCTAGGTTTTTCCTTAAAAAGACACTCAGAATCACTGCGTTTTCCCCTCAGCTTTTTGAATAATTATGTATTAAATGTTATAATTTTGTAAAAAAAAATCGTCATAATGAGAAACTAAATAACCCTCATTATTCCATTCTTGTAGATAATATTATCTGATTAAAGCCCACAAGATTATGGGTGCGATTTTGGTTTCCCTTTTATCTAATTACTGCAAGTGATTAATTCAATGCATGTACCTACGTGATCGTCACATGCTCTATGTGAGAGTACAAAGGAGATAGGAGATGCCTCAATAGGTTTTACACCCACTAAATTAAAATGCTTAAAACAGCATATCCAATTTAAGCTCAAAGCGCAAGATCGAGAGGAGAATTTAATTGTCATAGTTTATAGAACTGATAACCGAGTAATTTCCTTCACTTTAATAAGATGCGCGAAAATTTTCTTCAGGCAGAATACAGATATTTAGATTCCCCTCTGGTATGCGTTTGTAATACAAAATACAAGCAATGGCCCCCTCGTTCGTTAACTTTAATATTTTGAGCAGACAACATATTGCTCCATCGGTTTCATCTGCTTAAATGGGCGCTGCATCGGATTGCATTGAATTGAAATGGAATTAGTACACTTGTGTTCAACAAGTGTCTTCGCTAAAAAGGTGTGTCTTTCAGATATTTGTCTTCAATCAGTCGGTACATTTAAGAACATTGTGCCTACACAATTTCTTTTAATCCGTGCCCTTTCCTATAATTCTACAATTTTGAGCTAAGACAGGCAGAGAGAGAGAGACGGAGAGAACCATGGCTAAAGCTAAGCATACTGGACTACCTGCTGTGCAATGTCCCTACCTTCAACCACACCACACCACTGTCAGTTTCCGTACATACTGGTTTTCAGAGTTAAGAAGATACATCTTGTTTTGTTGTAAGAGTTGAAAGTAAACAAAAAACTCGAGAGGTACACAGACAGAGTTTGGAGGATGTGTGTGGGCTAATCTGTAACTTACGAGAAGGGATTTGTCCACGAACTAGAGGAACATTATGAGCACTTGGCAAGTATTATTTTGGCTGTAGCAATTACGATGCCACAATTAGGAGGAAGTATATTATGTATAATGTATATAAAGTAAGAGTAAAGTAGGTATGTACCTACATGCATAGTTGCAATGCAATGACAAGGAAAGCAGCGATGAGCGAGCATCATCCTCTATACTTTATCGTCAAGAAATTATGATTATCCTTATACGTTCTACGCATTAGTGGGAATGAGCAAGTCTACGCAACTTTGTCATCCAAAGATACAATTAAGCTTAATTAAATACTCATAATCGTGCCCTTTCCTTGTATTATTTTCTCTTAATATTTTTTACTTCCCGTCAAAGATTGCTATTTAAATATCCCTTATGCACCCTACCATTCGGTTCCACTGACGTAGTCAAACCGTAATCTATTACCTACATTCACTTGCGGATTGGTAATGACAAGAGGTGGTATTTATAATTATGTGCATGTCTGCCGTATCCCTTCCCCACAAATGAAATGCGGATTGGAAGGACTACTAAACTAATGCTTTGAGGCCCACTTTCATTTTCTCACGAAAATAAAATGTCATCTAATTTCCGAATAAAAGTCGATATATGATTACTACATGGTGAGAACATTTACTCATGTCTTCCAAATTAAATGCTGCAGACGCACACGATTAGTCAGCCTAAGGGATACGATACAATACAATTCACAATACACTGGGAAATGAAGTCTTTTTTTGATGAATTGTAAGTTTAATCTCTTGAAGCGCAATCCGACTGTAGTACTCATAAATAATCTATATATATATATAAAACCATGAAATTTTTAGCTGGTCTCAAATTACTCTCATCTAACATGAGGGTAAAGACATGTTATTAAGATTAAATGAATGATCTCATTAAAAATAAATAATACTGTTCAAATATATATTTAATTTTCAATTAGTTTAATTCACGATAATGCGTAAAAAATCTTGGAAAGTAGGTAAGCTATAGCATAAATAGTTCATACGCAGACAGATTGTTTGTTAGCAGCTTATGCTTACAGATAAAACACCAGCGTCCTAACACCAACACTTTAAAACTACTTTGCTTTAAAACTTTGTAATAGTACATATTTGCTTCTCCCAAGGATCGTGGTGAATCGTGGTAGGGAGAATCACAAGTACTGTCTGTATATTAAGTGGCTTACCAGTTACCAGTTACCAGATTATGCTGCGTGAACTTTCAGACAAAACACGAAGTTCATGAATTCCTGTACATATGTCAGCAGTGAACTTTCTGTTTTATTTTATTTCATTTTATTTCTCCGTGCGTACAAGTAAAAGCGCATTTACCTACATACAGCACAATTTAGTAAATAACCCATTGATACTCAAGAAATTGATACTTTAATAGTCAGACATCAACTAGGTAATGCATTGGTTACATGTTCGTGGAAATTAGGCTACTTTTTGAACCAGTAATTTTGAGAAAACTTAACAACATTAAATCATCTGATAGACATAATGTATGATGAAACTTATGCTTCATGTTTTATGAAATGCTTCTTTATCTGACAGACAATCAAGTCAATCGAGATTATAATAATTGCATTATTGAAAAAACTACTGCTGTTATCAAAAATCAAAACATGGTAAAACAATTTTGAGGATAAACGACTAGTATCAAACTGCTTACCTATGTGATGTGGTAAGTTGGATTCATTCCATAATCTACCAGAATTAGGTTTTCCATAAGAACAGGGAAACTGAAAATCACAGAAGAGTGCAAAGCATCTTATCTACATACCTACATGTACCTACTTAAAGTAGGTAGGTTCCTACATAAACACAGTTGAACGGTGCACGGAAGTTGAACGTCATGAATTCGAGCCATTTAGCTCCACGTCTGTCGTAAAAACTTATCTAGGATCGGAATTTTGATCACATTTCGAACTACTGAATTTGGAATTGGAATCGTATGTAATACGAATTACCTTTTACATTGGAATTCTAACTAGTGAGATAAGCATAGATATTATGCACACAGTGTCGTACCGTTACTGCTCTCATTTACCATGCCACTCTGTATTTCTGTTTTTGAACACTCATTAATATTTATTTAGTATAGGTCAACTACTATACACCACTTTGAAGCACGATATGCATGCTTTAATACTGCATTTAACTTCAGATACAGCAGCAGGTAGTGTAATCATCTCCTGAGTTTGCTAATGAAAAATATCAATTTTATTTTATAGACACGGACGTGATTGCTCATCGATTTCCTCAAGTACTTCCCCACTTACTATTGTTATTAAATGGCTATTACTATGACTCTCTGGAATTCAGTTTTAGATTGTTCATTGGCAGTGTAATAGCGTTAAAATGGTAAAGAAAATGTTTGTTTACAACTCGTAACTCACTTTGGAGTTTGGTAGAACGTAGATACGTTCCCAGATGAACTGCTTGAACCAACTCTCCGGTTTTAAAAGGAAAGATAATGAATGATACAAGTTTGAAAGTATGATAATGAAAACGACGAACATAATAATATCAGTAATTCGTAATGTATGCCTCACGACAGGACATGAAAAAATCAGGCAAGTGGATGGATATCTCCGTGTGGTGTGGTGTAAGTATAGTGTATAGGTATATGTAAAACTGTCTGTACATTCGATGATTAGTCTTCCTTGGAGATGGAGATGAGTGCGTTCTGTGCACAAGTGTACGAATATCTGTAAACTTCCTATAGATCTATGGATCTCTAGATCTGTGTTTACCAAGGTTCAGCATAGGATATGAATGATGACTAGTCGGATTTGAAAATTTGAGAAATGAAAATCCGGTTTGTCCACCTTCACTTCCCTTTTTCCGTGCCTCCAAAACTGACTAAGCCATGCACGGCGCAATCATGCATTCAACCATTCCATTCCGTTTGATTAAATCAGACATATTTACGTTTTATTTTTCCATTTCACCTGTAACTGCGGCTGCGACTTTGAGTGAGTCAAGTGAAATATGAATTGCGAATTGGAATTGCAATGCAAGCAAAACAAGCCGCTCCTCACTCCTTCATTCAACTCCTCGTCATTCGTTTCGTTTTCGCATGGCTTTGTTTGTCTGCATCGTGTTGTCGCTGTCGTTTTTCATACACATATGAACGCATCCACGCTGAAATCTTATTTATTTTGCTTCTTTCATCTGCAGGCCAGGCCAGACTGTTTAGCTGTGCAGCAATCAGATAATCGTTATTCTACACAAATTATCAAGCGTTTACTATTCATTAAACTTTTCTTTAGTGTGGATGGGGCTATACTGTTGGCTTTCAATTCACGGATCCCAACCATCTTTATTAGCATAATGGCATTCACGAAACAAGAAAACATGCCCAGTATTCTATTTAACAACGAAGGTTTTTGTGTCCAACTATAAGCTAGCTGCAAGTTTGAATACATGCAGGCACGCACAATTTTTATGAAAACTTTTATGGCAATTGCTATGTACAGTGTACATAAAATGCATATTCGTTGGTCCTGAAGAAACTGGCTGTAATTTCTTTATTAGTAATCCTAAAATTGCAGTTGACTGAGGCATCGACAGACTTTTCTAAGTTATTGGATAACATCAACAGTTTAACGTCACGAAGATGCAACGTAATTATTGATGTTGAGCGTCCCATACACAATTTTGTTGTTATGATTAAATAAATCCACTTGGGAAATACGATACAATGCACCTAGGTACCTACCTACATCGCAAGTGTATAAACTGAGATCAGTTCTCTCTTCGTACTCATAATTGGATTCAATGTCAAGGGAAAATAAATATGATGAACTCATCACAGCCAATTAATTTTTTCTATAATACTAACATTTCGGTTTTATCTTTCTTTAGGACAGCGGATAAGGTTTGTAAGAAGAGGAGGAAATGTCATCCGCACAAGATTATCCTCTGGAATTCCCGTGAGAAGGTTTAGCCCACGTATCATTGATCCAACCGATGAAGATACAAGAGCCAAGCAAGGTTATTCTTATCCGGACCCGAATGCCAGTCAAGATGATGGTGAAAAAGAACCCGCTGCATCGGATGGTTATCAATATAAACCGACTACAATAGGTTACAAGTATAGCCGGATTCATACCGCAGTGGAGACAACAACGGAAAATATTGAACACTTTGACACTGAAGTTCCTGTAAGTAATATTTGTTTTACTACAAGTAGAATGTAACACAAAACTACAGTAAAATCTAGCTGCATATTTATGTAGGTAGGTATGTACGTGGAATTTCGTGCTTCGTATTTTCGCCTAATAAAATTTTGTCATTACGCAGAATTGCATTGGTATAGTATTATTTATGGTTTGATGGAGAATACTCATTAATACCAAAATATAATTAATAGTACCTAATAATAAATATGTAACCTTAAATAGGTTCCTGTTACCCCACAAAAGGTGTACACAAGAAAGAAGGTCAATCCACCAATTGCACTGGAAACTGATGAGAATATTGATGCCGAATACATAGTTCCAGATGATAGGGTACAGCCAGTGGCTCCAGAGAAAGTTGCTGTTCTGAATCGTAATGCAGGTGAACGCAGTCTAAGCCTTCAAGGAGGGGAACGTAGTATCGGTCATGAAGAAGGTGAACACAGCCACAGTCATGGTGATGATGCTTGGCCGGATGGTTACAAAGGAGTGATTCCCGGGGTCGAAGGCGTGGATTATCCTATCCTGGCAACCATCCCTGAAACATCTTTCAGTTGCGGATCACAGCAATATTCCGGCTACTATGCAGATGAAGAAGCTAGATGTCAAGTTTTCCACGTATGTCTACGTCGCCAGCGCAGGAGGTCAATCGAGAAATGGTCCTTCCTGTGTCCAAACGGTACCGTTTTCAGTCAAGAAGATTTTGTTTGCGTGTGGTGGAATAGTGCACCGACATGTGACTCCTCAACTCTCACAAGACTATACCAGCTAAATGCAAAACTTGGATGGGATAACCATGGTGAATCAGCTTCTAAAAGTATTAAGACGATCATGGACAATATGCTACAATCTCAGAGACAAATAATACCCTCACCTCTAACTACAGCAAATACGATTGAACAGTCAAGAAGTTATATCCAAAATCCCCTTATCTCTACTGGAAGCTCTCAAAATCCGAAACCAAATCGTATCCAGGTCAAGCTAACAACTTCTCTAGGGACGACTGATAATCGACGAATGAAAATCTCTACAACAGTTCCAGTTACGAGAATCACGCCGGATGAAATCATCACCCAACCGACAAATCTGCCGGAGGCTGAAGTTAAACAGGAAATTGTGACCGAGAACGAACCGAATTTCAATGACTACGACGTTGACTCTCAAACAATTACTAATACCCGAACCACTTCTCAGAAGGAGGCAAGGTCTAAATCCAAGACGGGATCTGCCTTACTTAAATCTGAATCGGAAGCATATGAAGAATTTGGAGACTCGGCTGGTCTTGAAAATCCTGAGCCTTTCATTGTTAACAATCCTCCTGTTAAAGAACCAACACAAAAAGTGAAAGAGGAGTCTACAGAAGTAAGGGGCAATGATGTTGACGGTGCTACTGACGGAGAAGTTCCTACGATAATGATGATGCCAGTAGAACAACAGTACCCTGATGGTTCCACAGCTATTATAGATATGCCAGTAGTGATCATGATGAAACCTCAAGAACAGAAACCAGCACCCGTAGGATTCCCACCAGCCGCTGTTACAAATCCCAATGGAATTACGATTCCAAATACTCCTCAGACACCCCCCAGAAGCTATCTGCCACCGAAGAAAGAAATCATTACACCTCTAATTCAGTCCACTACTTCCACGGTTATTCCAGTCACAACCATTGGTTCCCCCACCCCTCAAGTGGAAGAGGAATCGCAGACGATATTCGATTACAATGATCCCGACAAAGAACCCCCAGGTACGAAACCTGTAATTGAGTACGAGATCAATAATAGCGCCGTCGAGCCAATCTCCGCCACTACAGAACCTACACCACAAAGAGCAGAACTAGAGCTGGGGAATACCTATTTACCTCCACGAGGTGAAGCTCCTCCAACAACAAGTGGACCCGAACCAACCTACTCTTTACCCATTCAAATGCCTGACGTAGAAACCACGCAACCAGAATCCGAACCCACAACAACAGTCACGACCGACTCTGAATCTAATGCTGAAACTGACGCACAGATTGACAGTGAGAAGCAAAATGTAGAAGCCTCTGAGGATCTTTCTGGTGCTTACCTCCCGCCCAAAACAAAGACGAGCTCGTTACAAAGCCCAACCCCATCAGATCAGAGCACAATCGACGCAATGGAAGGTACCGTTGTGAATTCTATCTTGCAGTCCTCTGGAATAGAAGATCCAATTAGCGATGGACAAGAAAATGAAGAATTTTCGGCTTCACCGCAAACAAACACACAAGACGAGGACGATAAAATACATTACCCAACGCCAATGACTTCTCACGTAAGCCAAGATAATAAACAAGATGTTGGAACAGCGTCTCAATTTTATAACGGCAATGTCAGAACACTGTATACAAAAACGACGCCAGCTAATACGAATGACAATGGAAACGAGCAAACGACCACATCTCTACCAATATTTGATAAGGAAAAGAACAATGAACTGCTACGACAAATCCAATACGGTAGGTATGATGAATCCAAAGGAAATAAACTTGCTGATGGATTGGAGAGGATTACCCCTGGCTACATTGACTTACCATTGAGACCTAGCCCAACACAAAGTAGTCCATGTAAGTCAAGCATATTGTTTTGTATTGTGCTTTTTCGTCAATAATTTTATTCATGTTTCTGAATACTAATAAAACAGGCCAAAAGCAATATGGAGGTATAAAATGTTAACCTGTTTCTAACTACCCACATGCCCACATTACATAATGACTAATTAGGTGAATGTGGGAAGTGTGACAGAAATATGGCTTACAATCACTAATAATCGGATTACACTTTGTTTCAGCTGATCTGCCAGGAACTGAAAGTGTCCAAGCCTTCCTTACATCGCAAAAGAACGTGGATTCAAAACAAACATTGGAGATACAGGAGTATAATAAATACGCTCTGTACGTTCCAAAAGACGATCAAAATACCGGTAACAATGACAATGCTGCTACTCAGCTGCAGTACGGTACTCCCGCTCCCGCAGGCTTAGTTCAGGGTCCACCATCAACACAGAGTCCGGGTAAAAACATTGCATCGTTATTTGGACCACTGGCTCGTGATGTCTTACCTCAGATACAGTTATCAGCAGCTACAGCCCCATCAAAACCAAAAACAGATGGATATAATTATAATCTGCCAGAAGGTGAGTCACAACCACAAAAACCCAGTGGGCTTTATGGACTGCCCAATTCAAATAATAAACAACAGTCTGTAGATCAGCAACAACAGCAACAGAAAACAAATGAAATTACTGATGAAAGTCCAAGTCAGCCAAGTCAATGGACACCTTATAATAACAATAAGTCAGAAAATTCCAAGCAACAAAAACCAGAGGATCAAATACCTGTTCAAAACGTCGTCCAACAACAGCAAGTGCAAGCACAAAGTCAAAATAATTACCAAAACCAAATTGTACAAAATCAAATTCAACACAATCAATACAGTCAGGCACAACAACAAGGTGGTTATAAACCAATCCAATCCCCACAAAATCTTTTCGTACTTCAGCGACCCCAGCTTCAACATTTCCAACCACTTCCAACACAACAATATCAATCCCTCCCGCCACCACCGACGGGCCCACAACACACAATCACGTTCCAGCAGCCCCAAATACAACTTCCTGTCGTTGTCGAATCTCACACTACCCACACAGTCCCAATCGCAACACCTTCCCCTCAGCTGTTTATCCAACAACAACAACAAAGGCAACAGATCCCATTCCAACAAGCTCCGCATATTCCAACTCCTCTTCGACCTTCAGGACTGTATTCTACACCATCTTTGAATCCACATGTGGGACTCATTCAGAGCCAATCATCTAGTGTGCTCACTAATACCATTCAACTTCCTCAAGGACCCCAGGGCTTGCAACTACCAGTCAATCCTTTCGGTCCATCCAAAATAATTGAGCACCCAGAAGTCATCCCAGCTATTCCAGTTCACTCTCAAACTATCATTGAAAGACGGCCGATCCAACCACAACATTTGCAAGTAGCACATAATAATAATAATCTGAATAGTTTCCCAACATTGATTCCTCAACAGTATCATTTCCAACCTATTCAACCGCCAGCCAATATTTTCGCCCAGCAACAGCAACCGCAATTTCATATAAATAATCAAGGCGGTTACCAGCAAAATGTCATTACGAATCAACTACAGCATCAACATAGACAGCAGAAACAACATTCCTTTGAAATACAGCAGGCTCGTACTCAACAACTCAATATTCAGCTACCCCATCAGCAAAATGCAGGTTCTAGTAATAATTTAAGGCAGGGACAGGGTTACAACTACCAGCAGCCGCAACAATCTAATCTTCAAAATGCATTCAATAATGCCCATGATTCACCATCAGCAGCAGCTTCAACAGCAATCCCAACTATTAAAATCCATCAGCCAAGCACCTATTCGCCACCAACAGCAACAAGTTTACCCGCAACGGACACATTATAATAAAAACAGTATCCAACCTCAGGCCAGTGTTACAGGTTATCGTAATAATGTACCGGTTGTACAAGGTCAGAAATTAAATATGTTTAATTCCCATGAAGGAACAAGGAATCCACAACACCAAAGTCAACAGATTCACCAGCAAGCCCATCAACAAAATATTCAGAACGTTATCAACCAACAACAGCAAAAAATTCAAAATGCCCACACTTCACACTTGAATAATAATAACAACAACAATCATAATAATAATCATAATATTAATGTACATCAAGCAAACCCTAGTCATGGGTCAAATAATGCACATTTACCTCCTCTTAGACAGCATGTGCAGCCCTACTCTGCGCCTCCTAATAATCACGGACAACTGTCCAGTCCGAATAGGAACCCCTCCGGTGGATACGGAACGGGCACGGGTTCCCAGTTGGAAATGGCCAATGAGCAAGTTACCTATTCAAATTATGAAGTATTTTATCCAGGAAAAGATAAGTCTTTAGGTGTCAAATTGACGTATGATTTTGCAGAATAAAATTAGGCAAGTTAGTGTAAAGTTAAACGTTAACTACTACTGTACCAAGTAATTAACCAAAATACCATGCAATGTGCAATAACAAAAGAGAGAACAACAGGAAAATAATTTCTAAGTTATTTTTATAGCTGTTTTGATAATTACATTAACGATTAATATATAATTATTACATTTTATACATGATCATGTATTGACTAAAGATACACGAAAAATGCAAAAACTCCTTGTAAATTGTCAATAATGACTTATCTGCACAATTTCTTTGCAAAGTTGGTGCATGAGTGAGGGCAGATCATACTTGTGCCATTGTGTAGGTCGGAATTAGAGGAGGTAATTATATAAAAGAAGGATAAAAGTTTTATTGTGAAATGCAGCGCGTGAAATAGGAATAGGAACGAATAGATTGTGATGACAGTATTTTTATAGTATTGATTATAGAATGTAGTATTTTTGATTAACAGTTAGTTAATCGATTATAAGTTAAGGATAATTAGGAAGTTAACTTGTTTAGTTTTTGAACCATATCCGTACGTTGTCCTCGGGGTTACCATTGAATTCAGGCAGGTAACAGGGGATTACTTCCGTTCAAAAATTTAGCAGCTACCATGTACTCGCACCTAATTATGTAATTAGTAGGCAGTAGGTAATTGTTATAAATATAATGTTGAGGATTATGGATAATGCGGCTGTTCTAATTGACATCTTTCTATAATGATCTGAAGATGCATCGTAGAAGACAGAGGTGTTTCCTAGAAGAATTGTCCATGACAAAGATGTTCTGAAGATTTGTTGTTAATCACTGCTCAATTTGCAAAATGTCATTTGGAACAGCTGTATTATGCATATGCATTGCATTTGTAATAGTTGTAACACTGTTTACACCTAATTACATACTGCTACCAGGTTTTGTGGTTTTGTGAACCCTTCTCCGCTACGTTAACGAAAGTATGAAATGCATTCAGCGTTATTGTTTTTAGTAGTTACAGCGAATAATGACTTCTTAACTTAAGAAATTATTTTATAAGCGCTTCTTTAGCTATTTTTGTCAACCTTTTGTCCGTATTGAAGGACATTTAGTGTTGTCACTTCATTATTATTTCAAGCATACTTTAGTTCCCTTGTCTTACGTTGATTATGCTATTAGTAAATTACTTGTATTTAACTTCTATTATTATTCCAATTGTCGTATGTTAAATATTTTTGAATTCAGTATGCGTGTTTACTAATCTCTGCTGAGGATGGAAATTTGAACTTGTGTCTGTTCAAATGATGCTCCTTACAAGAAAGAAATGCACGACAGTATCTTCGTTATTATTCCTTATTTGATGTGTTTCGAAATAAATGCCTTTAAAATTGAGATGACAATATATTTTTTTATGTTATGAATGAGTTGGTGTGACATATTATGTATTAGTGAAGTACACTCGTTTCATAAAATGTACTTTAGATGATTGACTTGACGATTGTTGTTCTAAATGTGTCATATTTGTACGTGTATAG
>JAAXYX010001802.1:0-20541 GCA_036851915.1 Ptenothrix huangshanensis | reverse complement strand
TTACAACCTCTTTACAATATTACATTAGTAATTTAACCTCTCAGATTTAACTGTTAGTACCTATAGGTAAGTGTACCAACCACCACAACGTTAATAATGGTTACTGGTCTTCATGAACGGGCTACCTATGTGCATACACAGTTTGCTCGTAAAATAAAGTGTTTCATACTCGAAATGATGACATAATAATTGATAATAACTCTACAAACGGAATGAAGATGAGAGGCAAAAATTCCGACTTGCTTTTCATTTTAATTTCGAAAGTCGTCTACTGTTGAGCAATTTATTTTCTGCTCAAATTTTCGCTTTAAATTATACTGACGAGTGATAACGATCACGAAAATAAGCAGCTTAGTCTATGATTAAGCGAAATTTTAAACTTTTTTCTGTAATAATAACTGGAAATTAATTATTTCCAATAAACTCAGTAACCGTTTAAAAAATTCTGATAATATATAATTTAATTTATACATATATACAACTTCTCAATTTTACGCTACTTTTAAATGCAAGAAAAGCAAAATGAAATGTACTACTGTCTTGATTACCAATAATCTAACGGTTTGGCAACCTTCTTAACTAATTGCAACTTCGATTTCGGATCTTTAAAAGGCATAATTAATAGTAACATTTCATTTCCGTAGTCAAAGATCAAAATGAGTAATTTTTTAGTACAATCATAACTACAAAACTCGTATTCGTTACCTCCATTACAAAACCAAATTCCATGTTCTACCTTCTATCTTTAATCACACGTTTTTCCTTGCTTCTGCATTACTTTACTCGAATGTCATTATCATTATGTCACGATGACTGGTATCTAGAACGTGACTTACAGGGTTTCTTTCTCAGTGTAATATCTGCCGGTATTGGTTGCCGTCTAAGTTGCGAACTTAAATCTTTTTAGTTTATTTTGTTAATAAAGTTATCTTTCTCTCAGGAATAGTGTGTTAATCTTAAGCAATGAGTTTCTTATTGCCTGAGGATTCTCTTCAACTGACTTGGACCGAATCTTCGTCAGTAGCGATTCCAGAGGTAGGCGGAGCAGGCGGTCACCTATGTGAGATTTTTTTAAACAAATTGAAAAAGCCTTCAAGTAGCACCATTTCGATTTTTACGAGACTAGTTTAGAACTTTTGTAAAAGCCTACTCCTGTTCGACAAATTGTTTTTGGAATCGCTAGTGCTCTTACTTCTCTTCGTGATTCGTAGAAGTTCTTTGGCTTTAGCCTTCAAATTCATTATTTCTGAGTGAGTTGTTTTCCTTTCCTTTAGGCTTCACATTAAGATTGTTTGATACTACTGGTTTAAGAGATGTATACATAATTAGGCCTATATCTTTACCTAATAAGGTCGTGCACGTGAAATAAATTAAAGACCTCGGAGAGTGTACACAGCGACACAGTGCATACTGTTCATTAAACAACTATTACGAATTCGTCTGGTTTAGACAATAAATTTGAAAAAAATAATTAAAATTAAAAAACTAAAACGGAACTTGATAATGTTTTCAGTGAATCCGAGAACAAAATCTCCTGCCATCTATGACAGAAGTGAAATGTTTGCAGTGCCTTTGTGATTTAGTAGATGCTGGTGGTGCTTCTGCCTGTAGCTGGGCACAAGGCAGTGGAACTGTGGAACAAGTAGAAGTTAAATGCAGGTTAAAAAAGTGGAAATAATATTTGTGGTGGCTGGTGGCTCTTCAGTGGTACTTTGTACTTTAAATTCAAGGTAGGAACGTGGTAGGAACCCGATGGAATTTTGTCTCAATGCCCGTGCAAGTGCTCAGTGCCAGCACTGCCAGCCTCAGTGACAGGAGGGCGGTACAAATAACGTCAGCAACGTTTATAAAATCTTAAAAACCTTTTACGCCCCCGAAATATATGAAAATGCACGTTATGGATGACAAGTTGAACTACAATTGCACCCGTGATTGTCTTGACGTCACTGGAAATAACCCCTGCGTGAAGCAAGAGTGCCGACTACCGCCAGCAAGCTTGCCAGTCAGTCCAATAGTCCAACCATTTGAAGGTTTAGTCTTCGGCTTCGGCAAGCGACGGAACAACCGGGCCGTCCGTAGCGTTCTCGAACTGACAACTCATAATTTCATTGTGCAATTTAACTTTTAGTTGCATTTACAGTCCGATCGTGAAACCGAGATTATATATATTAAATATTGCACTTTGGTTGTCAACGGATAAATCGTAAAAACGACAGTCGATATTTATTCAATTTATAGTCATCGTTCGTAAAAAGTTTCATGATGATTACCGAAGTAATTTCCAAATCTTTCCGGCACTCCAGGAGTTCGCGGTTGGCACGTAAGTTTTTGTTTTATTTTGTTATATTATGCTGTTTTTGGTTGATTAGAACTTTTCTTGCAGTGAAATGGCAGCTAGAGACTTTCCTAACATAGTATGATATGGCAGTACTTGAATTTCCAGCTCTCTTCTCTCCTGTAGTTTTAGTTCCCAGGCTATAGAACTGTGTATGTAGTTCACATGTGATGTCAGGTACTTGTAAAAACCCTGAGAGTAATAAATAAAGTTAACTTATCAACTCTGTAGCTTGTACTTTGGACTTTGGATCCTCGTGTGTGTATATACATCGAATGGCAAACGGAACTAGAATACCTTACGTACTTTTAGAGAAGATATGTATCAGTAGCCTCGGCAACTCGGCACTCAGCAGTACATTCGCAGACACTAAAGTACATATAATTATTATTTATATGATAGTACTGTTGACTTAGTATAAGGTCAAATCAAAAATCATAGCGAAAATACTCTTTCTCTCGTTTGCTGCAATTACATAAGCTATTTTTTCACACAGCTTTGAAGTATAGATGAAGAACGTCAAATGTAATGCCTAAATTAATGTTGTCGAAATGTGTAATGGTGTAATGGCAAAGTTGGCACCGGCAATTGTTATCATTTTTACATTTTTTCTAATATCATATGTTTGTTGAGTAGACGGTTTATTTTTTTGTTTTTACTTCGATGTCATTACAAGTTGGTCGTATGTATTATTAATTAGGTTATTGGTTTCCAGATAAATTTAAATGTCAGATTTCTTATTGAATTTTTGCGGTATGACCAGGCCTTGCAAGGGTACTACATACAAGAAACGTGACATGAGATGGCAATATATAATTACCTAAAATTTTATTTGTGGCCGTGGTTGATGGTAAACGGTGACGGATCAATCAAATGATGATTGAGTGATTCCTTTCATCATTTTATTATTTCTGCGACATTCAATAGCATGTATGCTTGGATGTTTTTGTTGAAGGTATGCTTTTGTTGCCTGCTATTGTCCTCTGCAATAATTTATGTAAAATTTGTTTTTTTTGTTATTGGACGTGATTAAGTATTGAATACGATCGATGCTCAGAATTTTGTATCGGTAATAATATAGTACCGCCTTGCCTTAGCATGAATAAACAAATTAGTGTTTTATATATTATTTAAGACACTTCTGAAATAACCAGGGTGACTTAATGTTTTTGGATTGAAACTTATTTTATAATTTCATAGTAGAATGCAAATATTTAGTAATAATTGGTTAATTAGTCAATAGGAATAGGCTCTAATTATAATTCATTATGAAAGATATTGCTTGGTATTCTATGTCGTTTGGGCAATCGCGATTGTGCAACAGTTAGTTTTTTTTTCTCTGAAAATATGTAAAACATTTTAATGCTCGATGCCATACCCAACGTTGGCAATTAAGTTCCGAATATCTGAGTAGCCATCTTATTTTATATTTTTATGAGTTTGAATTGGTAAAATTAAATTAAAAACTTCTATCAGTTACTATACTACACTTACTCCCTGCCTACAAAATCTAATGTTGGAGTCTCGTCTACACAGTGTTGATGCTGACAATAATTATTTTGACTATGGCATTCAAGTGGCTTTACTTTCAGATATTATGCCATTTTAGCATTTGTGTTGATAAATCATGCGTGTCTATATATATATATATATATATACTATTACCTAAGTGCTCTGCTATAGTAATACTACGGTTTCCAGCATTTTGTAGACCTACTTCAGTTTATTGATAACTGAAGTAGGGGGAAAATAATGCTGAAAGTAAAATTCCTCTCTCACACGTATTCAGTCAGACTTTGATGATTAATATATCCTGATTACGAAGTGAGTTTGGCACATTTCAGATTCCAAACACTGATGTAATGTGAATTAAGTTGCTATTTTTCATTAATGACTTCCATGTTCTTGTCAAGGAAAATATGTTATAAAGAACTTTAAACCGAATAGGTGCAACATTCTGAGTTCTAATAATGATGTGAGTTATTCTAATCATTGGATTAGATGCAAAAGAAGGATAACTATGATTTACTTGCGAGTATTAGCAAGTATTGTGTCTAAGTAAAAGTTCATTTTATTTACAAAAAATGGTGTGTTTTAGTGGCCAGGCTATTCTCCAGGAGCGCTATCATGGACGGAAAACATGCTAACCTAATCGTTAGAAACAGCGTTGGATTGGTTAAACTAGATTCACCTAATTCTAAAGTAAGTGGAAGGATGCTGTAAAATTTCGATTTTTTGTTTCAAAAAACATCATTAGATGAAATACTGCAGTTCACTGTTTGTAATGATGAGAATATTACCGTAAAACCTCTACAAATTATAGCCTGCCTGTATAAAGATAGCCTCCCTCTAAAGGTATAGCCGGGGAAATCATGCAATTGAGTATAAAGATAACCGGCCTCTAAAGATGACTGGGGAGAAGAGACAATATTTACAATTGTAGCCCGGGCTATAATTAGAGGTTTTACGGTAGTTTAGAGAAGACTAATAGCTACAAGAATCTAATTAGAATAACAACAAAATAATGTCACCTGCATAATTGTTGTTTCATTTCATTGCAGGTAAATGTTCTTAATGATGAGGTAATGGCAGACATGATTGAAATTATCAAAAGAATTGAATCTGATAGTAGTATAACGTCTGCCGTTTTAATTTCTGGAAAGCCCGGGTGTTTTATTGCTGGAGCCGACATCACTATGCTGGAAAAGTAATGAAGATCAGTACTTTTTTACTTCATATGTAATTAATAAAGTATCAGAGAGACTACCTTCAGTTTCATAACTCGATGATATAATGTTTTATTTTCAAACCACAGAGTGAAAACTGTTCAAGAAGGGGTTCAGAAATCAAGAGATGGTCAGAGAGTACTGCAAGACATCGAAAATTCAAAGAAACCTATTGTTGCAGCCATACAAGGGTCGTGTCTTGGTGGAGGTCTTGAAGTAAGTGTGTACAACTACTTGCATTAGATTATAAAAGTTATACTGGTTCTCGCCTTTGAGATATTTACACTATCTACTCAGGTAAATGAGATTACTTTATTAAAGTATCCATGTTTGTGATTACCTTTAACAGGTAGCTTTGGCTTGCCATTACCGTGTCGCTGTAAAAGACAAAAAAACCGGTTTAGGTGTGCCTGAAGTTATGTTAGGACTTTTACCGGGTGCTGGTGGCACTCAGAGGTTACCTAAGTTAATCGGAATCCCTACTTCCCTTGACATGATGCTCACAGGAAGAACACTGAAAGCTGATCGGGCTAAAAAAGTAGGTTTGGTTGATCAGTTAGTAAACCCTCTAGGACCTGGAGTTAAGTCCCCAGAAGAAAGGTAAGATTCGTTATTGAAAAGTGTTAAAATGAATTTAATTTTCAAAAGCATTTTATACCGAACTTAAAATGCCATGTGTTTGACAGTTTGTGACAACCAAAACATTGATTTATCATCTAATAATTGTGACCTTATCTTACAATGCAGAACTGCCGAATATTTAGAAGAGGTTGCTCTAAAAATTGCCGCTGACTTGGCAAGTGGTGCCTTGAAAGTGAAAAGAGAAAAGTCATTCATGGACAACCTCATGGCTTTTGCACTGACTATAGGATACGTGAAGGATAAAATATTTGCGAAAGCAAGAGCTCAGGTCATGAAGCAGTCCAAAGGTTTATATCCAGCTCCTCTTAAGATATTAGAAGTTGTTCGAACTGGGCTTGATAAAGGTGCAAATGCTGGGTACGACGCTGAAGCCAACGCTTTTGGAGAATTAGTCCAGACACCTGAGAGTCAAGGTCTAATTTCTCTATTTCAAGGACAGACTGAATGTAAAAAGAATCGATTTGGAAATCCCCAAATGACCGCCCAAGTAGGTTTAGTTATCCAGACAGCATAAAATATTGTAAACGAATCAACAATTTTACACTAATTTTATTCATTAATAATTCTCATTTTTAGAAACTTAGCCGTTCTTGGAGCAGGGTTGATGGGAGCTGGTATTGTTCAGGTGTCGGCTGATAAAGGTTACAATGTAATTATCAAAGATGCGTCTGAAAAAGGATTGTCTCGTGGATTCGATCAAATCTATAAGGGATTCGAAACAGCTAAAAAGAGGAAGCGAATAACCGGGTATGCTTTTTGGAACATTTAAGTTTTAATTTAGTCCTTAAGTCGTATTTTATAGCCAGGCATGGTATTACCATAACTTCACTGAATATATTACCGTAGTTAGAAGTTTATACCGGAATCGTACATGCTTGTTCAGATATGCGCAGCATTATGTAGACCTGCTGCTGTTTATTGATAACTTTGGTAGGGGGAAAATAATGCTCAAAGTAATTGAAGCCTTTCAATCGTTCGTGTCAATCAGGCTTATATAGCCTGTTTATACAACGAGTTTGGCACATTTTAATTTATCTTATCTTTCTTAATTTTATCTGATGATGTAATAATTTCAATTTGAAAGGTGTTTAATTTATTGCTGCTTTGTGTCATATTGCAGTGCTGAACAAGAAAAGATCATGTCAAATATCAAATTTCAACTAGACTACAAGAATTTTGACAAGGCAGATATGATCATAGAAGCAGTATTTGAAGATTTAAATCTGAAGCATAGGTAAATATTTATATTTTCTATATAACTTGAACAATTTTGATTTTTTTTCAATTTAAAATTTTGCTTTCAAATACAAGGGTTTACAAGGTTTTACTAAATTATTGGTGAATTTTGATATTAGCGTTATTAAAGAAGTTGAAGCCAGGATTCCAGAACACTGTATATTCGCAACAAACACAAGTGCACTGCCAATCGCCAAGATTGCACAAGCAAGCAAGAGACCAGACAAAGTCATAGGAATGCATTACTTTTCTCCCGTTGACAAAATGCAACTGCTCGAAATTATCACTATTCCTGAAACTTCCAAAGATACTATTGCTGCTGCTGTTCAGGTTACTTTTTTTTGCTACGTGATTTTTAAAATAATTTATTTTATTTCGTAGACGAGGTACATGTACGTTTTCAATAGTTTTGCAGATATTATTGAAATATTTATTATTTTTAGGTGGGATTGAAGCAAGGAAAAGTTGTAATAATTGTAAAAGATGGTCCAGGTTTTTACACTACTCGTATCCTCGGAGCAATGATGGGAGAACTGATCCGTTTACTTCAGGTAAAAACTGGATGAAATTATGAAATACTGCTTCTGCTAAAATTCAGACGGCTATTTGTTGTAACTTTATTGGGATTTAACATTCATTTTGTTTCTATTCAAATTACAATAGGAAGGTGTTGATCCAAAGAAACTAGATAAACTAACAACCTCTTTCGGTTTCCCAGTCGGAGCTTGCACACTTGGAGATGAAGTTGGTCTGGATGTTGCTTCACATATTGCCAAAGATTTGGCTATTGCGTTGGGACCAAGATTTGCAGGAGGTTCCCCAGTTCTGTTGGAGGACATGGTTAAAGCTGGAAACTTAGGTAAGCTTGAGAAATAAAACCTACTTAGGTATGTACTTACTGTTTAAAATGTAATGGACGAAAGTTCAGTTCATTCATTCATAATGAAGTTTCGTTTGCTGGTATTATTGAACTAGAATTAATTTGTGCCTTTTACAATTATGTACCAATTCCATTTATGCTTATTTCAGGAAGGAAATCCGGAAAAGGTATTTTCGTATATGAAGCTGGTTCGAAGGATCGTCCAGTAAATCCAGATGCCGAATCTATTTTAACTAGACACAAGCTGGAGGCGAAATTACCATTGGAAGATGAAGATGTTTTGATGCGAATGGTTACTCGGTTTGTGAATGAAGCCGTTCTTTGCCTTGAAGAACAAATCCTTGCAAATCCTGTAAGTTGAGAACTACTGCATTTATAGTGTACCTATAATAACTTTGTACAGATTATCATAGTTAAGTAAAATAGGTTATCCATATATCCTGTTGAGATTTTATTAAATTCCAAATTGAATTCTTAGTCGTAGAAGGGGTTACATAGGTTTTAGATGTCCACTTTTCAAACTTCTGGAAAGTTACACTTTATATTTCGCTAGACATTTTTGAGTCATTTTTTAACTTCAATTATTATAAATACTAGATAATTTGGAAATATTTTGTGAGTACTTACTTATTAAGGTAACTGGATTTTTAGCATTTTGTAGACCTGATTCAGTTTTTTTATAACTGCTTTAGGGGGAAAAAGATGCTTATATTGATGCTAATCTTTGTTTATTAATCGGACTAGTTTTTTAAAACTATGTTTACAAAACAAAGAACAACAAATAACATTTTTATAGACTGATATCCAGTTGTTAAATGCGAATTAAAACTTCGAAACATAATTCTGTATTAAGTCAATTGCTTTTTATTAACTATGTAGTTGGAAGGAGATATCGGAGCTGTTTTCGGATTGGGTTTCCCACCATTCACTGGCGGCCCCTTCCATTACGTGGACAGGTATGGAGCTCAAAACTTGGTTGACAAAATGAAGAAATACGAGTCAGCTTACGGAATTTGCTTCACTCCTTGTCAGCTTTTACAGGACCATGCCCGTGATTCTACCAAAAGATTTTTCCCTGCCAAAAAATAAATATTATCCGCTAAAATTACCTGCGACGAATGTTCACAACCTAAACGAACTACGAAAGCGAATGGTTTGACAGCAGTGTGTAATCGTACACCGTTGATTTATAGTTTCACACAATCAGTTATAATTATACTGTGTATTACGACCATAACTTAACATATTTTGAGAGTAATACAAATGCAATATTTGTATTGAATTGTTCTGTGCTTTTTTGTGTGATTTTTTGTCGGAAATATATTACCGTTTATTTATCAGAAGAATGGGTAGGCTAGGGTCTCAGTATTTGTTTGTCTGTTTCGATTGATTTCAGTTCGTTGTAGGTATCATCATTCTTCTATTTTAGTTGTACAAAAACAATCAATGATCTACGTATCAATTTCATACTACACACACCACTACAATGATACCTCAATTAGTCCCATCACATGAATATGATGTAGCAATTTGCTGCTGTCCAAAGCCGAGAATAATTTTCGTATGTAGATTTATGGCGTTTACAAAAAACATAATATGATTAGTGAACTAATTTTATTGTGAAGATAAAAAGTTTGTATAATGATTATACAAAATATAAAAAATATTGAAATAATATTTTTGAATACTGCCATCCTCCATCATTAGTACCCTGCGCCTCATGTCCCTGTTATTGGTTTGATTTCTTTATTATTTCTCATCGTAATTTAACTAGATATGTACATAATTATAATGGTATGTACCTATATATATTCAGTGCTGGTACAATACCAATATCGATTATTTTTCAATGCAAAATAATTACTTACGTTGTATAAATACATTTTCGAAGAAGACTATTACGTAAGTGTTAAGCATTGCAAAGTGTAACATTTTCAAAAGGCACTCATCTTAGCGATTCCTCGTTTAAAAACAAACTAGTGATAATTGTTTCATGTTTTAAAAAATATCGAACGAGATGTTCAAAGCATGTGAATGGCTCATTTTTTTAGTTTTAAACAGTTTCAAGATTAAGGCATATTATATACCAAGGTTATTTAAGAATTTTGTGGGCCCATAAAAAACCATGGAAAAAGCCATGAGACACATCTACGACAATGCGTTGTAATTCCAAATGTATGGGATGTCTGTAAAACGTTCGTAACGATTGCAGCAGTCATCGGACAACCAAAATTTAAAAATTAGCACGGACATGATTTTTTGCATTTTGGGCTATTAGGCTGTTCTGGAACCCCTGGAACTTTCGTAAAGCAGCAGTTGCACGGGAAATCTGACGGATGTTGACAAAGATCCTTTGGAACCTCTTCCCAACATTCGTAATTACGAACTGGGTAGCGCATATCCAAGTATGATTTATTCTGGAAGTGCCTTTCACGTACCCGAGGAATTTCTTTGGGATAATGAGCTAGGATCTTGCAACGATCATTTGGAATTCTAATCGGACACTCTTCCATGTAGTTCTTTTCTCCCTATGGATTTCAATTATTTAATTACAGCACTAAAAATCCACGTTAGATCAAATTAATTGTTAATGTTTATTAATTATTAATAACACGTCGACAACGAGTTAAAACAAAGTAGGTAACATACACATGGCCAAATATCTTCCCGATTTGGTCTGCAGGGATCATGTTGATAGTAGGACAAACTTCCACCCAATGGCTCCTTTGTGATAGTGTTAATGGGCCACAGATATGCCTTTTTGAGCTTCATTAGTTTTTTCTGAAAGTACTCCTCTTGAAAGTCAGTCTATAAATGCAGCACAGCATTTTAATTTTAATTCTTAATTTATTCACCAAACCGAATCATACCAATTAAATCAACTAATTCAACATGCAACTTTGAATTAAACTGCATTGTGTGGAGCGCATTCATTAATTATAGAATTACGTCAAATTTGATGACACGGTCCATCTGACTGCGGCCATGCAAGTCCGTTTTAGCATAACGGTGTACGTCTCTTTCCATTGTATGGTGTTTTGGTCGGGTCTACGATTCATACAAGATTACAACCATGTACATAATTGTCCATATCTAATTTAGCAAGTGTTAGGTTACGAAGTGGAATTCGAAAGACACGCAACCAATATTTTATATTAAGAAAACTATATATCTAACGTCACAACAGAGCGCCCTCCATTTATAGTCCGCATGATTTGTGCTTTTAGCTTTTAACATGTCACCTTCTCTCCCATAGGGAATAACGCATTCCAATGGATCCGCTCTCCTGTTCAAAACGGAAAGGACAAAATTAGTGCTAGAAATTAGAAATTCAAATGCGCATGGTTTTTATGAAGTTAATATGCTTAATTGAGATTAGAATAATGAAAGAGAAGTAACAAGTGAATTAAAACCAACATGAAGTGAAGAGCAGTTCGATCAGACAAATGAAGTTTGTAGGCGGGATCCGGCCTTTTGTCAAAGTGACGTACAAGACCCGGTCGACAATTGCTGGATTCATCCGGACCACAGTATCCAATGCGTAAACTTTCCTGGTTTGAGGAGTATTTTATATTCTGTCATGTGCCATTTAGGAGTAATTTATTATCATTGATGAAGTTTATAGCTCACAGATGTAGTCGGTTCCGGAACCGGATAGCCAATATCCATAAGTCGGTTGTATGTGGATCGGTGGAGATCAAAGCAACGGTCATTGCGAATATCATAGTCCACTGGAATAGCTTGGTAGAAATTTTCCCTTAGATCAAAATTTCAAGTAATAAACATATTTATCGACAATAACGAAACATGTAATTATCATGCCCATAATGATCTGCTTTAGGGGTAACATTATTATTTATTACCATCCCGTTTTGTCCAAGACACATGCATTGTAGTTTCGGATGCCCCCACGAAGGGTATTGTTTCCCAACGTAGTTATCGGTGTTTCCTGTATGAACCCCCGGTAGCGCTGGAAAGCCTGGTCCATGTTGGGCAGAATACTCGATTGCACATTTTCTCCCCGTCCACAGCGACTTGGCATTGTCGAACTGATTTGTTATACAAACGTGTGCACTTGATGTATTTGATACGTTTTACAATAGCTTGCAGTTTGTATTATTGAGATTACTTTCGTATGTTTGTATAACGAATAACGCTTTGCTAACATGTGCTTACATAAGCATATAATTACGTAAGCTCATTTCTTCAAAGAAAACCTTTTTAAATGCAAGTTAGATTAAATTATAGACAAAAGGAATTGTATAGCGGCTATTGATATTCGGATGGGTGATTGGAGGCGACTGCTTACGAAGAGATCTCGTAAACAAGTAACTGCAATTATTATGTGAAAAGGTACATTTAATATCGCGTTATGCGAATCGATAAGTAAAACAAGAAGGAACAATTCGATCGAAGACCTTTTCTTGTTACACGAGTAAGAAAATTTTACGAATTTAAGAAAACGAATAAAAAATCTTGTGTAAATGTCAAAATATGAATTAAATGACTTTATTATATTTTAACATTACTAAACAATAAAATAATTTAATAGGTACCAATAGTATTACTTAATTTGATTGTGACAATTTACATCCAAGGCAATTAATGGACATTTATTACCTCAACGCACTATAATTTGATTTCGATTAGTTGTGGTGTATCCTATTCAACAAGGAGCGTGAAATAAAGTACATTTTAATCATGCATTAATGCATAGGTATAATACAAGGTTGTTCGACATAAAATCGCTTATAAGGTTGGTCAATAGCAACGAATAAGCGATTTTATTAGCGATAATATTTTGGTTAAAAATAATTTGCTAATCATGTCATTCAAAAATGTTCAGTTAATACATGAACATTCTGTCTACATTTCATATTTTTTGAATGTGTTTATGCCGTCATAATAGGTGTCAGGTGCCAAATCTTTTATCAAAACTGTACATGTGCAAATATTATGTAGTAATTAAGTCCAATACGTTAAATAAATAACGTAGACAAGTAAAATTTCTTCGTTGAAGGTTTTGTCTTTATCATGCAATTACAATTCGCCATGGCCATAGTAAAAAAGATGCATTTTGCAAAATGACAAACTTCTCTTAGCTTTGAACGTAAATTAAGCATATTTCTTTGTGCGACGAATTGGTAATATACCAGAGTGTAATAAATAATACTACACCTTAATTTAAAATGATAGATAGCAAAATAGCATTTTGGAACACGGGGTATGTGAAATTTTGTGGTTGTCTTGGAATTCACTATTCAGTATACTTAAATGAGGAAATTAGATCCCCCGCAGAAGCATCATTGGCTTGTTTTACAGTGTATGTATTCATTAGTTTTGTTCCTTGAAATCATTTCAATGGATTTGAAAGTATACCCAATTGACGTGACAGTCCAGAGTTCAGATGCAGACGTTGCAGATTTTTATTTATTCATGTTGATTGAATAAAAGATCATCTTCGTAATTCGTACTCGCAAAATCGTACTTATTATCAGTACTATACACGCATAGTTATTTTTTTACGATACTCAAAACTCAACTGTTACTTGCTGTATGACCATATAGTTGACAGTGAAAAGTCATTTTTGCGCATTTTAAGAGCACCGTAATGTAGTATGGTAGTTTCAGTTTCAGACTCTATAACTCGGAGTGCGACGGCCTTATGTGTAAATTGTAATAATGTGAATATTTAAGCAGGTATGAGCTAAAAAGCTTGACGTGTACGTTATAATTATACTGTGACTGCTTACTGCACCACTGGATTGTAGTGTAGTTGCCATTGTAATATAAACAACCAGCTTAAATTAGCCATCTATAAGTAACAGTAAAAGAAATTTACCATTAATTTACATCAATAATTTTAACCCGTAAATATATTATGAATAAATAGCAACCTATTTTACTGCTCCTGCATTTGCTCCACAATACCAGCCAAAAAATCCGGCGAACCATTCTTGCATACGCATGTAGACCGCCCTCATGCGACGTGACAGTGATAGGCAAGGTAATTAAATTACATGATGTACAATTTCATAGTGCATTTTCTCAATGAATTGATACCGTCATAGCAGGTGCCAAATATTTTATCAAAACAGTACATGTGCAAATATTATTTAGTAGTTAAGTCCAAAACGTTATAGTTGTATTTTCACAACATATAATAAATAATAACAGTGGGCAATTAATAATTCAAGGCCAATATTCAAATAGTGATGTACAAGATTAAAAAACGTCTAAAAATATGCCATAGATACTCAATTAATTACAAGAGGTGTCAAAATGACCTCTTTACAAAACAAACATGCGCAATTAGTTATTTGTGTTTTAATAGCATCGAATAGTAATCGCATCTATTCATTTATAAATGCAAATAGTTCCAAGGGGGCAAAATTTTGCATACCATAAAGGTAAAAAAAGGTATATTGCTGGAACTCTTGTTACCATTTCCAATTAATATTATTCCCCGTCTATAATTATTTGCCTCCATTGTCCCCATTTTACCCCAATCGGAATACAGACCGTTTTTTCATTAGTTATTATTTCTTTCTAAAATACGTGTAAAATACATGCTATATTAGGCTTAGAATAGCTTTTTAAAAGTAGTGCTGTAACGTTTTTCTGCATCACCCTAGAAGCTGTGAGCACCTTTCCCCCAAAACGATCTTATTATTTTAATCATTTTTATATATCCCTTACTCATATCTTTTACAAGGGAGAGTAGAGTACGAGATAGTGAATTTGAAAAAGGATTAAAGCAGGTTGATCAGTTTCTATACTATAAATTATGCATATAATTTATGATAATAAGCGTTGCTACAATTAGCCGTCTCTCTATATCGTTAGGCATCCCATCTTGCAAATAGTTTTAACTTAACAAAGCATTTTGTCCATTGTTAAAAGCAGGGAGTGCCAGTCTTAGCTTGACACCTAGATTTCGATTCACCGGCGTGTTCCTTCGTTCCTTGTGATAAGCAATGACTAAGAAGAACTAAATACTACGTACAGTAAACAGTACGTAATTATCCATCCTGTAGTAACTACTCCATTGTTAATGAGTGTAGACGAGCAGAGATATTCGATGGTCTTATTTCATTCAGTTGTTTTGTTCAAAGGATTTAACTTTTGACTGAAGACGATAATCGTAATCGTACACTGACGAGTAAGTACACGGAATCCTATATAGGTTCCATACATATGCAATTATGTGGCTGCCAACGACAACTCAAGTCAGCATCCAAGCAGCATTGCAGCAAAACGTATAATTAATACGAAAAAAAACAACTAGGCATTTGACACTCAGTGAGAACGTAGAGGCGGAAGTTGATTATTGCAACTACTGTGATATGGTTTGGTGTATCGTAGTGCTGGCTTGGCTTGTGTTCTTTTCTTTTTCTGTAAGTTAAGAAAAATATTTACCGAGCAATAGGTAGTAATGTGTAATCAAGTATGCAATATAACAAACGAAGTAATTGGAGAAGAAAAGAAGAGATAATCTTTACAAAGAGGTTATTAGTGAGATAATCCGGCAAAAGTTTGTGTGAAGTGCGTACCATTATAATGCTCTAAAAGTATAGTTAAATAGTTAAATATATATTGCAACATTTAGAACTACAAGTTTCAATTTGATTACTGGTTGTTTGAGATTGTTTGATTGGGTTACGAAAGAGGAAGGGCCCACGGAACTTCACGGAAGGATTAGCGTCGCTTTGGGAAGAAGAAAGCTACCAGAAGAGAAGATTCTCAAACTCAATCTCAAGCTTAATTAATTAAGCTACATAAAAGCGACCACTAAGGAGTAATAATAGAATACCAATAATTCTATGTGCAATATAAGAGGAACGAATTTTAACTTTGGGGTTTGTGTTCAATTTCAACGCACATGTCATTGTTGAAATGTTTAAACAAACAGTCTGACAATGGACAATTTATATAGCGGTTACTGGCGTCGGAGTTGTGAACTAACGAAATACTGTCATGAGAAATAATTCTAAAATCAGAACTAGCAGTTGCCACGAAGGAAACCCGGAATATAATAGTGCTCGTTACTTTTACAATATTGGAAATAATACCCCATTTGGGGATCCAAAGCTACGACCCATGTTGAAACGAAAATACTTTGTTTTTACACCATTGTAACAACCTAGTATACGTTTGTTGGATGCAAAACTGTGGACCCAATTTTTAAAAAAGTTGTTTTTTCGATGCTGCTTTGTTTATGCGAAAAAAAGAATGAATAAATTTCTCCGCTTGCTTCAAAAGGTGGCCGCGATAACAACTTGTCTATGTATCCTGTGCCTGTGGGTTATCGGAACGACCATCACAATCCAAGTCGACAATGAGAGATATGCTGAGAACCGGTGGATGGAGGAGAAGGTGAAAAATATCACACACCATGTCGATAAGTACTGTGCAAGACTGGAAAGGAAACGATTGCTTCATAATGATGTCCAGAAATTAATGATAAACCAAAATCTAAACAAGAGTATTGAGGATATGCGGTTGAAGCAAATAAATAAAGAACAAGATTTAAGGAATAAAATTCTGCATCAAACACTGGTTTACATAAAAGATCTGGAACAGATGTGGTGCTTAGTGCCCAAAGTAATAAAATTAATTTATAATAGATAGTAAATTTTGTGCTACATGGCCTTTCACCCAAGTTAGCTGAACTTATCCACATACTCGATTTCATTTTAGGAATTACAGGGTGGCGAAGGGAAAAATAATTAGAAATAAAATTAAATCACTAATGCCCTTTCTTCATTACAATATAGTTGAGTAAATTATAGTAACCATATTTCATTTTAGGAATTACAGGGTGGCGAAGGGAAAAATAATTAGAAATAAAATTAAATCACTAATGCCCTTTCTTCATTACAATATAGTTGAGTAAATTATCGTAACCAGTTAAACTGGGAAGCAGTTCCTAGTTCAACACTTAATGATAGTTACATAGAGACAGGTTGCGTGCGTTGCTATGGGCTCTCAGTAAACCAATAAATGGAGATGAAGTATACAATAGAGCTATATACGGTCAAGGTGGCTGTGGCTAGATACCTACTAGATACACAAGTAATATTTGCCTAGCCAACTAGCCAACTAGCCACCTTGATACACGGTATACGCGATGCATTTCAACTCCTACACTTCTATTCTTGCACCCTCGTCGGCATAAAAATGCAAACCAAGCGTGAATGCGTAATCAATTTTGTACCCGATGATAAAAAATTTCCTGCCGTGACGTGGTTTTTAAAATTAGATAGAAATGGACCTGCATCTGTTCTTTTTGACCCGGTTAATTTAACAACACGAGCAAATGAACCCGTGCTGCTTACCACGGACTCAATTTTAACTTTAAAACCTCGTGAGAATGTAATTACAATTTAAAACTGAACGCTGAATTACAGTGATGATGGGTAAACAGTAGCAAATAAATTACAGCATTGCACGTGTACTGGAAGCTAGTAGTTTTTGGAAAATGACATGTTATGGCATTGATAACCATAAATGAGATTGGAAAAGGGATCAAAAAGACTTCGGCTAAAGGGGTAACTAAAATCGAAGTAGCTAGTACCAAAATTTTCGTGGAAATCTTGAGTGCATTAAAAATACATCAAAAGATGCACTTTAGATGCACTAGTAATGTTTTAGATGTACTTTAGGTGCACCAATAATGCTCTTTAGATGCAACTTAAGTGAAAATAAGATGCACCTTAACTGTGTTAAAAAAGGTACTAAATACGAGTGGGTTTTCGGTGTTGCGGATTCATTTTTTGCTGTTTTGAGATGTTTAATTAATTTTACAGTATACATACAAAAGGTGGATAAGTTGGGCTGTCAGGGTAATTAATAAAACGCTTCTGAAATGCATGTGTTTGAAGCGTAGAATGGAACGTCATGAACTGATGCACATGATTATTTATGATGCTAAAATTACTATATTTTACAATGTTTTACGATTATTTATTTACTTACCTATTATAATAATTTCCAATAAAGGCTGCTAGTACTTCGTGGAGCAAAACATTGATTGAGTATTTGAACGAGGACAAACTACATCCCAAGATTTTGTACAATAAGGATTATGTGAAGCAGAGAAATGGGACCCCAACGCCACTTCAATTAGTACTCAAAGCAGCTTATAAGTTTAAAAACCCTTTGGTAAGAGATTTAATTAACTGCCATATTGTTGTTTGCTTTATTTAGTAAAATTACAAATGCATGTTTGTATTAAGTAAATGCTAGGTACATACATATATTCCTAATTTCCTTTGAAAATAATAATTTTATATGATCCTGGAAAACTAATATGTAAGTAGTTATAATCACCTATATTAAACCACAGCTCTTACAGCCACAGATGTTAGGTTTATATGAAACTAAAATTATAGCAGTAGCAAACCCATTGTAAATACGCCTTTTGGTTNTGGTAAGAGATTTAATTAACTGCCATATTGTTGTTTGCTTTATTTAGTAAAATTACAAATGCATGTTTGTATTAAGTAAATGCTAGGTACATACATATATTCCTAATTTCCTTTGAAAATAATAATTTTATATGATCCTGGAAAACTAATATGTAAGTAGTTATAATCACCTATATTAAACCACAGCTCTTACAGCCACAGATGTTAGGTTTATATGAAACTAAAATTATAGCAGTAGCAAACCCATTGTAAATACGCCTTTTGGTTTAGAACTGGGAACTGAAGTCCTGAAGTGGTTTTTAGCATGTCCTTCAAATGGGCCATGAAGGTAAAAAAAACTCTTTAATTTGAGTCTTAATTGTATTAAATTACAGTATGATAACGCGATTAAGTCGGAAAGAGTGAAGAAGATTCTACTAGTGAGGCATCCCTTTGCGCGTTTAATCAGTGCTTATGAGGATAAACTCAAAAATCGTACAGCCAAGACTGACAGCATGTTTTTTTTTCGGTGAGTATAAATATAGTGTAAGTCGTAAGTGCAAACTGCCAGACCGTCTTAAAATAATGACACACATATAATTATACCTAGTTTTCGTTTTTTAATTTATTAGTCACAGCATTTACAATGCAGGACAATAATGAATTAAGTGAATATTAATTAATGCTTCAAGTCATTATTAGTATTCCGTATTGTATTGTCCGCAAGTAAAAGTTGCTTCTTTTATTTCAAATCAACCTTGCAGAACATATGGAGTTAAAATTAGTCGGTCAATTCGCAAACGGGGACCAAATGCATTAAAACAAAGAGAACCGACTTTTGAGGAATTTATAGAGTATCTACTTCGAACGGACGTAAGTTTAATAATTACTGTTGAGTTTCGTCTACCATGTTATACTTGTAAAATATTTTACGCCCGGGAAAGGTTAATAGTTAAAATACTTTGAATTTATTTGTTACAACTCGAAAGAGTAGTAAATAATTGTGTGATTGTTGCTATTATTGTTGAAGCCTTTGTATTATGATGAGCACTGGCAACCCATTACTTTGCTCTGTGACTTGTGTCATGTTAAATATGACCATGTGATTCGTCAAGAAGACTTAGCGGAAATGTCGAACTTTCATTTAACTAAACTCGGTTTCCCATCCAATTTCCTGATTCCACGTCAAAATCAGGTGATATCTTTGAATGGAGTGCAAGATAATTTCACAATATATTTTAAAAATATCCCACGCTATAAAGTAAGTTAATTTTTTTTTGTTATACTACTTCGAATCAAACAGTATATACACTAATATCAATTTTAAATTCAGCATTATTGTATATTTTTGTTTTTGAATGAGTGCCGTAATGCGCATATGTAAATACATATATGTGGGCAGTAAGTTGGTATAAAATGCGAAGTTGAGATTTCTAAATTTTGCGTTGTTTCTTGTCATGCTCCTGTATTAGATGATAAAGCTATTCGAGAAATATCAAGATGACTTTAATTTATTCGATTACAAGTTTTTTGATTACTACTCAGCAAGTCCGTGACTGAGAATCTGAGAATAAACAAAATTGAAGATAAACAAGATTACCTGCATATTACATATAAGCACGTCGCTTTTTATAGTGCATTATTTATTGATTCAGCTGTGGTAAGTGGTTCGGAAACAGTTATGTAAGATTTTTTAAGCTATGCACTATCTCAACTGCCTACCAATGTTGACATATTTTCTATACTGTACATTCATTATCCACCGTCCCTTTTCTTCGATATTAAAGTAGGTACACACGACACACACGCTCCGTGATGTACTCGTACTCGGTACTATTTGCTGGTATCCGTATTTGTATACTTATGGTGGCAATGAAATATATTATCGTGCGAGATATTGTATTATTATGAAAATACAAAAAATGAAATATTTTATTGTGTGATTTAAGCAAATTAATAAATCGTATTTGTTTTTTCGAATTTATTTTTATGTGTTTTATTTTTTTAAATTATAAAGTTTTTGCAATGAAAAGAAAATGCATGCTATTTTGATATTGTTGTAAATCCATTTTATTTTTAATTGTGAAGTTTGATCGTACCTTATTGTAATTAAGTACCAATATATATATACATGATGGTCAAGTTTTAGGTAAGTTTAAATTGCTTGACGTTTGCGTTTTTGATAACTCCTAACATAAACATATTAGCGGTAAACCCATTAAAAGTTAGTTTGCCTGGTAGTTGGGTAAAACGGTAGAAAAGTAGTTTTTGCCATGGTTATTTTTACCACATCACAACTACCAAGTAAAAATC
>JAAXYX010001801.1:0-20549 GCA_036851915.1 Ptenothrix huangshanensis | reverse complement strand
AGAAATTAACATTGTATTTCCATAGATACAGAGATTTAATTGAGATTTGTTTAGCGAATCTCAAACAAATCTCTATTAAATCTTTGTATCAATGGAAATACAATGTTAATTTCTGAGGTGAGATGAGGTGAGAAAAGTTGAGATCCGTCAGGTATCACCCTATAGTGTTTCCGTAGATACTGAGATTGGACTGAGTCATTATTATGATTCGCAAATTCGAAATTCGTGAAAACAGTGGCCAAAGAAGTGAGGTGAGAGGATTCAGGTGTACGGCTAATGTCCTTTACTGGTAATTTAATTGTAATGACGAAAAATTGTTTACATTTGTGCTGCTATAAAAATTGTATTAGCAAGAAAACGTACCCTGGTTGACAGAAACTGAAAACACCATGCTCAAAAATAGTGTAACGATTTACGTAACAATATGGCTTCCACTTCAACAACAGAATTCGTTAGTCCTTCACACTAGAGGTTAATAGCACAAGGCTCGCAATCACTTGTAGGAGTAAGTGCTGTTGGGGGCGGTGGAGGATAACAAGATCTTGTGCAATCAGCTGTGTACGCGCCGATGTGTCGCTGCCGTTCCTTTTCAGCGGCTATCCTTTTGAGCTCTTCTGGGGAAACCTGTTCGACTACTTCTTTTAGGACCATTCCTTTCTCAATCGCAATTGATGCCAAAATTATGTCCACAGCATGGCTAAAATTATCTGCTAGTACAGTTGGGAATTTGGGATAACACTTTAACTCATCAAAGAGTTGATATTTCCCTGTTTTAACCAGAATTCCATTAAAGCCAGCGTCCATTCCACCGATAACATCATCTTCGACATCCTAGCAAGACAACGACGAATAGTATTGAAAAATTAACAAGGAATTATTATTATTATATTAATGTTCACTCAGTGTTTATTGCACGTTCAGGTGCTTCAATATTAATCTTGTGCGTATTGCGATTCCGAAGGTATAAAATAAAGCAAAAACTTACATCACCAATCATAACAACTTCTGAAGGTAATACACCCTTATCGGAGATAGCAGATTTAAAAAAACTAGGGTTGGGTTTTCCCACAAGAATAGCATTTGAATCGGTAGCATATTCAAGAGCATGAACAAAAGGTCCCGGACCTAGTGAAAGCATTCCTTCATCTTTTCGATAGTATTTGCCCTTGTGGATTGCGATGAGAGGGCAACCATGAAACAATAATCTGACAATGATGATTACATTTTTATTTCACACAGATTTTTTGCATACGTTAATAAATTGTTCGCTACGTCAATTAACTTTATTTAAAGCTTACTTAAATGCTTTGGTAAGTCCGACGTAACTAAAGTTTGTAGGTGAAAGTCCGACCACTACACCATTTGGATTTTCTGTTACGATCCCTTCAAAATCTTCCATTGCTTCCTCTTCAATCAAAAAATATGGACGAATCTCTACAATGAAAATTAGTTAACATAATTAAACTTTAAGCTCCGCTAATTCAATCAAGTAAAACAAGACATAATAACAAAAAACAGAAATTATAATAATGTAATGAGAAGACGTACGCAATTCCTCGATTTTTTTTCTGGCGGCCAAAAGTGAAGTAAATATTTCTTCCTTTCTCAACCAAAATCCGATACTGTTAAGCCTTTTGAATAGTAAATTTTTCGATTCCTTTGTAGTATTTGTAACAAATCTTACTTTAATTCCCGCATCACGAAGTCTAGATAGGATTTAAATATAACGATATAATGAAACCGTACTTTCGTATTATGCATGAAGTGTATAAGTTTGTCCATGCCTGGTACATAATTAATGACATTAGTTTTCAAATACATAGTCTATGATCTTTATACTTTTTTAATGCGAGTGTTGCTCCTGGAGTTTCCGTATTTTCAATATGAAGCGTCCCACTTAAATCAATTAGAACATATTTCGTTTTGCCGAAGAATGGCTGGTACTTTCTCCCAATATCATCTGCATCCATGTCTTCACTGATATAAACATTTGGGGGAACTCGGCCCGGTATATCAACCTTTAGCCCCTTTGCCAGGTTGTCAGCATGTATCATTCCATGTTCATCCATTTTGGCTTTTATTATTTATGGAAATTTATTTTAAAGAGCAGCAGTTTCAGTAGTCGAACTGCACCTAAATAGGAAAATAAATATCGAGACTCGATTGAAGAGAGTCTGCTTGACTTTGGAAAGTCTTTGGACACGAGAAAAATTTGACAGTAGTAAGTTAGTATGTAAGGTCTTTTGCGAATTGGGTTTTAAAGTTCTTAGTTAGCTTTTACAACAACAAATCTTCAAAAAGTAATACATGAAAAATGTAACAGCGTGTTACGCTGTTGTTAAAGTTTAAAAAAAATTACAATTACTGGGTTCTCGGTTCGCTCGGATACCTACAACTGAAAATGGAAATATGCAATGAAAATGAATAAAACCAGAAGCTGTTTTGGAGGATAGTGTCAAGTTTTAAAGTTTGCCTTTCTATCCCCTATCTGAAGACTGAAGCGTGTTATATTTACCTCTACTACTACTACTGCCACTCAATTCAGTCAGATAATACTCAAATCAGTTAATTTGATTTTGATTTAATTATAATCATTAATTTTGAAAAAAAGTGAAAGAAACATTTTGTGTATTGCAATTATTTGCTGTTTGGTAACTATTTAGTATTTAAATTACACCGTAGAAACATATTTCTATTCAATAGTGTATAGTCACTAAATAATATTTATATAATTAGAATAATAAAGTACTGCATATTGTTAATTAGCATGTAATAAATTATTAATAAATGTTTGTCTACAAACAAAACCAATTTTAATACATTAATAATTGTTATGGTTTGGTAATGACTAACTCAATGATTCTCTTATTACCTGTTTAGTTAATTTTTGCACTCAGAGCCCACTATTTACGATTGCTACAGAACAGTGACTGCATGCCATGTAATTAATATTAGTTACGGACGAAAAATAAAAATGCTCCCCATTATATACTTGACATTGTGACTAAAATTAATAGCATGACTAAAACGTGAGAGACATTTGGAAATCAAATAAGGCGCCAACTAACTAAGCTTCAGCAGACCAATAAGAGAATTCTAGTCTACGCCATCGCAAATAGTAATTTTGCACATACCATCTTTCCATCATACATTTGTCCATCGCAGCGAAGGAAAGTAAGAATTGTGCTGATTCAAAATCCCGAAATTTTGAATTAACTCAACTTATTTTTCCAAAATCTTCTGTGAAGATACAGCTCTGTAGCGTCGCTTTCTGTGGAAGCAATACTTAACAAGGTACGAACAAATTATTTATGTTAAATTTGTGTAAGATTCAACACATTCAAATTCCAGCTAACGGGTTGGACTCTCATAGTCGGTGTCGGTATCACACACATCTATTTTATAGGTATAAGTATTCCTCCGGAATTGAGGTTAGAATAGGGCTTACTCAAGTTTTTAATGCTTGTATTTTGTTCCTTTTAATTATTTTTATTGTCGACTAAAATATAAAATCCTCAATGTTGGATTAGTTGCAAAATTAAGAAAAATAGATTAATTTCATGTTATTCTCCATTTTATCAGAAAATCTAGACAATTTATTTTATGCTTGTTTTTTCAAATGGTACTAGTTTTTTCACATTCAAATCCATGCTTGTTATAAACTGCTGTTCAAAAAGGAATGTTGCTTTGATAGTTTATGCCTAAATGCACTAGAAATGCCTAAATACCTACATGTGTAATTTGATACTCACCTTCAGAATCATCATCTATGAAATCCTTCGATTTTATGTTCGTCAAACTCCTTATCCATATTTAACTTGCATAGTAAGTGTGGCAGCTATGTAGATATCCCATTGATACAACATACAACCCGTTGTGCATCTCTGTACATAAGTAGGTAGCAAGGAAAGTAAATTTTCTCTTTTGTATCTGATTGTGATTACAAAGAAAATTGGAGAACGTTAAATATGCGTACCGCTCCCTCAAAAAGATGGCAAAATTCATCACCCTGCATGGCTTACGATTTGAGAATGGTTATTTAATGTTTTATGAATTATTATAATTTTAAGTGATAGCTAGTAGTACTTTTGGCATTGTGAGCCATTACAGTGGTACTTCCGGTTACTTTTTTCTGATTGCGCCCAGTTACTAATTTGTCAAATTTTTCTACTCGAGTTTAGTATGTATGGTCAATGGTGGAAATTATCTCGCATAGTCGTAAATAGTTATAATTAAAAGGATCAGTTACATTCACGCTGCTGCCTTCGTTGCTAGTCTATCCACAACTAAACCACTACACGAATTTACCTACCTATACATATTTCATTTACTGTCTCTTGCAGCACGAGGAGAATTTTAATTACTAACAATATTTTGAAAAATATTTGATTAATAGAATAACAACGAATGGAAAAAATCTCTAGATTTCATTTAACGGTTATCACTATATTATGTACATGCACTACAGTATGATATTTGATCATGTTCATGATCTCGAAAAGCATCTCGCATTTTCTTTTTCCATTACAAAGCATTTTTGATTGGTAAAGGGAAAGGGGAGATGTATGGTTACCGAAGTGTACACTTGTAGGCCCCAAAAATTATTTCAGTATCTATAATTATATATTATATTGTAAGTGTAAGTAGTGTATGAGCTGAAGCCAAATCCATTTATGGAATGGGATCAACCAATTATGTATTTGATTAATGTGATGTGCATGTGCAGTCATATTCGAATGCATTTTGATTGTAGACCGATTATTTGTTGTCCTGAGTGCTTTATATCCATTATCTTGGTATTCCTTAATGTACGTGCATGGCCATCCATGCAACACTGCAATTACACAGTGCTGCATACTCACCTTACTAAATACGTATTCTTATTCTGGTTTTATTATTCCAGTCGCCGGAATCATGCTAGTGGTAATAATGCATTTTGGCAAAGTAATTTAATTTGGCGTATCGCAATTTTTATTCGTTAAAAAACAGCGAGATTTTATTTTATGCATAAAAAGGGGCAAATTGTACGGAACGAGTTCGGTACAATTTACTTCCTTCGTTACACCTTGGGTATAAGTGTCCATGGAAAAGTATGGTTGTTTTCTCGTCATCGAGAAGGTCATAAGTAAAAGGTTAAGATATTATACTACCCAGTTTTTTATTATTATTGAGTCTTCCTTTCTGTTGTAGACGTATTTTCCTACAATTTTGGTATTTATTCACAGATACTATAATGGCTGCTGATCCTCCAGAGGCTGCCCAACTTAAAGGTTTGGCCAGGACATTTAACTCCATAACACTCCAAGGAAGGGCAAACGTAAGTTTGAAGCTTTGTAATCAGAGGAATTCATGTTTAATAGATTTACTTGCAATTGAGAAGAAATAATGGATGGCAAATGTTTGTAACTCAGGTATCGAAAGCCACGTTTGCTGTGGTCGGTGCTATCATCCTGTATAATGTAATGAAACCCAAGAAAGCTGCTGCCCCTGCAAAATAGATATCCTGCGTAAATTATTCTAGTTCAACAAGTTACAGCGTATAATGTTGTCAACAATGTTATAATTTCCATGTTTTTTTGCTTAAAGAAGCAGATGGAATTTATTGTAGTTAAAAAAATGTACATTGTAAAATTCAATATCGAATTGCCATTACTTTAAACGATAACATGTAGTTACAGCAATAATCTGAAGATCGAAAATTTGTTTATTCGAGAATAAACTAGTACAGATGTTTGAGTAATTACAAAATTGTGTATCATGTTGTGATGTGTGATTTATATTTATTGTAGCCATCAAATTGACCAACGTAACAGTTACTTCGTGCTGGTATTTGTCTTCTTATAAGTTATATTTTACTGTCGAATCCAACTTGGGGTGCACAGTAAGCATCGAAAACCTAACGAATACAGCAAGCATGCCACTTAAATCTCGTTCAAAATAGACGCATATTGCACACCGGCTTATACTTTGTTGCCAACGTGGATTTGCATTGGATTTTAGAGCTAACTAAGTGTAGGTGACCACAGACCATATGATGCCTATTAGTGTTTACGATAGCTCGCTATAGAATTTATACGCCAAGCAACCTTGTATAATAACACGTATGTATGTCAAAACTTGTTTCTGAGGAGCAAGGTCAGATTGCTCTTCTCGCATGTACTTCAGTGATAAGATCGATAAGTTTGTTATAGCTTTGAGTCATTTATTTAATATTTAGTTTAACTGTAGTACATGTCCCTATCAAGTTGAACCTCTATCAAATTTCAGTTTCTTTGAAATCAATTTTCTAGTGATTAAATTACTTCATCTGACCAGGTATCATCTAGATATAGGTTCATACTGCTCCTACTAATTATCACTATTCTTTAATTTACTTGTTTCCGTCCTTTCATTATGTTACTACGTACATTACTAGCATTCCAACAGTATTCTTTTTATAAGTAAATATGTGAAGGTATATTGCTATAATTAGCTGTTTCTGTTCAAATCGTTTGCAGTGCAAGTCAAGATGCGTATCGTACAATATTACACGAAGGAGAACAACAATAACCTCCAGTTAGGGGTACGAGTAGGTGAAGAAATAGTACAATTATCCAGTGCTGAGGGTATTCCCAATTCAACTTTGGAACTTTTGAAGTCTGAAGATGACACCTTACTGCAGACGATAAAATGGTAGAGAACGAGTTAAGCGTAACCTCTGCAGTGATTATTGACAATAAATTCCCATATTCTATTTGTTATTCTGCTTGCATCAAATGTTTTTATAAATGGTAATTTTACGATTTCAGTTTAGTGGAGAACCAGTGTATTCCACGAATTCCCTTGGCTAGTGTAAAGTTGGCATCACCAATCACAAACCCTGATAAAGTAATTTGTATCGGTATGAATTACAAAGACCACTGTGAGGAGCAAAATGTTCCTGTGCCGGTTGAACCCATCGTCTTTAGCAAATTTGCGAGTTCAATAACTGGCCCGTATGATCCGATTCCTCACCCTAAGATTACGGAGGTTAGTTGTTAGAGAATAGTACTTTTAATTTTTCTTTCTTTTTTCTTTGATATTATGGCCTTTTTGGGTTTCTCCTTTGCATTTTTTACCTTTTGGTAACATTTTTTTAATTTGATACCTATTCACGTTTTATAGGCTCTTGATTACGAAGTGGAATTAGCGTTTGTAATTGGGAAAAAGGGTAGAAATATTCCCGTTGATAATGCAATAGCACATGTGTTTGGGTACACAGTTGCACATGATGTGAGTGCACGTGACTGGCAGTTGAAGAAAAACGGAGGACAGTGGCTTTTGGGAAAGACACTGGAAGCATTTTGTCCGTTGGGACCTGAACTTGTTACGAAGGACGAAGTGCCAGATCCTCATAATTTGCCCATCACGTAAAACATGAAAGCATTGTTTCGAAATCATTTCAAATTATCTAGCATGTTATTTAATTGTATGTTAGCTTTAAACTAAGCACACCTACATACCACTAATCAGATTTGATTTTCAAGGTGCATAGTAAACGGGGAGGTATTACAGAGTAGTAATACTGCACAGATAGTCCATCAAGTTGGTCAAATAGTTTCCTATGTATCAAAGTAAGTGACTTGTCTGTAGTTTCCGTCAGTTGAAAAGTACTCATTTATAAAAATAAATATTTACAGCTTCTTTATTTCAAATGTTACAGGTTTGTCACACTGCTTCCTGGGGACGTAGTTTTGACCGGTACTCCTCCAGGCGTAGGAGTTTTCCGTAAACCCCCCAGATATTTAAAGGTTAATTTTTCATCCATGAATAGTGTTAAATGCGTAATTTCTAAGAATATAATCAAAAGAATGCCAACTGCCCTACTTTCCCCGAGTAATTAAATGCTATTGTGTGACAAATTTAGGTAGGGGACGTTGTTGAATGCACTATCGAAGGACTTGGGACAATCCGAAACGAGATCGTGGAAGAAAAATAAGAACGCGTTTCGTTAACATTAGTTACTTGAAGACTGGCGTCACATCACACATTCTTCTGTTACTAATTGTTTCTAAGAATATGATCAGAAATAAATAAATCCCAATACGCAAAGTTGGGAAAAAGAAAACATCGTGGTTTTTATTGTACGCTTCCCATTTTACAGAAAAATTAGTACTGCAATAATAGATGAAAATTAGTTAATTTGAAGGTAAAAATACATTTATACTACATTTATAATTATTTCCTTCGGTACATTAAGCAATAGCAACATAACTGAAACATACTTGAACATTAACAATTGCGACCAAAAAATAATTTATAATTTATATAAAAATTAAAATGTACTTTTAAATGTGTGCTTAATCCATGGCAGGTGAGTCTTCGTCATCTTCCCTATCCCCATCAGAATCACTGTTGGCCTACAAAATAAATGAAAGTATATATAAGATTCAGTTTCAGAATTTGAGTACACCAGTTTAGTTTTACAGTATTCTAAAAATAACTGCTTACACTTGGAGGCGTGGCTTTTAACTTCTTAGCATCTGTTCCGTTCTCTCTATCTGAATCTGGTTTCCGCTTTTTGGATCCATTTTCTTCAAAAACACCTTGAACTGAAGCAGGTTTACCCTAGCAATTTCATATGTAATATTAAAATACTGAACGAACGAAATGAAAATACTTTCCGAAAACGGCTACGGTTCAAGCAAAACGATAGACATAAATAATTATACTACATCGAATACATAATAGTCATGTTGAAAGCAATCTGTACCTGATCATATGCTGCTTCTCCAACTTTCATTTCGTGTGGGTCTCCGTTCTCATCCTCATCTTCATCATCCTCCTCTTCTTCCACATCTTCCGATTCTCCAACATCTTCCTCTGAAGCTTGAGCTGTTTAAGGGAGAATGGGTATAATAATCACTCGTGCTTAAAATGCTGAAGGATATAGATATGAAAATATTTCAATGTGTTTGTGCAAAACTGCTAAAAACTTACTGATTGTGTGGGATCCTAATATATACACAGGCCCTTGACCTTCAGCGAGACGAAAAATAGTTCCAGCGGGAAAAGTAATTTCCAACCGTAGTTGGTCAAGCTGGCCTCTCTTTAAGTAGGCTAAAGGCATTGAAACTTTTTTTCCCATGTTAGGAAAAAACTCCACTTCAATCACTTGCTCTTCATCCTTGCTAGCCTTCCTATCAACGATCACCTTAAATTGAAATTAAATTTTATATTACTCTTCAGTACAACACTTCTTTGAATTTTAAAGTAAATCGAATATAACTATGTAGTTACATTCGATTACATTCACTTAATTCATTGCAGTTTCACCTGGTGCAGCTTTAACAAATGATTTACTTCATCCTCGTGCTCGTAAGCATTTAATGGCCATTGCTTGCTGGGATGATCCCGAGTGAGTTCCAAACCTGAAGCAAAATTAAACAGGATCATTAAATTAGCTGATTCTAAATCTTACGGTATCGCAAAGTTACAACCTACTAGTAGCAGGAAAAAATTCTTGACAGGAAACAACTTACTGACTAAACCAAGATTAGCCTCCGATAGATCCATTGTATGAGTCGCTTCGCTCTTAATTGATTCGTCTGAGTTCTTACCTGTCGAATTTTAGAAATAACAGTGATTATGAATTTCAAGTTTCACGAATTATTATATTCATTTCAGGGAACAAGTATTTTCTCGACTCTTATTTTAATTAACGAATTAATTAAAGGCAGTAGGAAAATATAATTAAACTCACTTCTCATATTAAATTATTTATCTGTACGATTGGATATTTTAAATTATTTTATAACGCTATTTATACTCGTACAACAACATACAAATATAATGGTTAAAGGAAGCAATTGCTATGTAGGCTTGTTAGAAAACTATCATATCATGAATGGTCGCAGATACCTAAATCACATCAATATTCAATATCTATTTGTAGGATACCAATAGGAACCTAAAGAATTCTGAGGATTTACAAGACGCATGCATTTTAATAAGACCTAAGGAAATATGTCTGCAGATACAAAGTTGAAGAAAATCATTATCAGCGAAACGGAAAATATGAGTTCATTTGCATATAGTTATATTTATATACTTAAGTGTAGAAATGGAATTCACTTCTGCACAAATCTAGATAACGATTGAAAAATCGTTTACCCAAGATACCTAAGCGCGGACTTACTCCTCGTGTGATAATCTTAAATATGTGAAACGAAGCGATCAAGTCATAATACCAGTAAAAGTAAAATATCTGCTGCTTAAAAGTAATATGCTACCACAGGCCATCATTACATTCCACCCAATGTAGCATTCTTGCATTCGTAAAATTAAACTAATACTAATATATAATACACAAATACTGATACCAAAACCTCATAAGGCCAGCGAAGGGTTTTTTATAATAATTACTAAATTTGAGTAAATACATAGATATACAGTGAACTCTACTTATAACGACCAACGTCATGAATTATTGGTTTGACGATTTATACGACAATTAAAACTAAAATGAAAAAAACTAAGCTAAGAAAGTTAAAAAGCATGTATTCGCTCAAGATTTTTTAATTCCTAAAAAAATAACCAATGAAAAGTATCTGAGGGCATAATTATAATTATTTTTTAGACAATTGTTCGGGCAAGTTAGAAACGAAGGATGAAACTGAGAGATATAATCTTTATATAAGTTAATAAATCGGTAATGACTTCCAGAAAAAACACATTTGTAGCATTGTTTATCGTATCCTTAAATTGCATGTTTTTCTATGTAACTGGATGTAGCGGCACTACTATAATATAACGGACGTTATGGTCTATAACGTCATCTCCCTAAAGCGTCCGAAAACATCGGTCCCCTAAAGTGTTGTTATAACAAGAGTTCACTGTACTAATAATTTATCACAAAGAAATCAGAATCGCTGACGCCAGTTTTGTGTGCCGATAGCTGCTAATTTATACGATAGGAAAACGCGGGACGGCGAAATTATATGTTTAATGTTTAAAGAGCAAAATTTGTCACCCCTCACCACCAACAACATGGTACGAGCATTCCTTTTATGCTTTAGGGCAACTAATTCATTTAACTAAAAACGTACTCACTAAATATCCTTAAAATAGCAATAACACCGACTTAATGAATAATAACTTTAGGACTTACAATTTCTAACGTCAAAAACACGGCACGCAGGACAATTAGGTTATGGAATATAGCCTCTAAAAGATCTCCAACGTGCACCGGCAAAGCAACCGTGGGTATGGTCGTTATGTCCAGAATGATTTTCCCTAAAAAAGTGCGAGCATCAGAAAATGCTTCCCCTTGACATTCCCGTTACTTCGCTGTGAAATAAACAAATAACAACAGCTAAATTAGATGAATGCAAAGATTGCTAAAAGAATTTTAGAATCCTGCTACGAGAACCACTTTGACTGTTTACAATTCAAATCAAGCTAGTTAATGGAAACATGAAAAATGAGAGTTACATTATTAATAAACTAGAGGCCACTTGGCGTAGGACGCTCAAAAGTAACCCTGAACGTTAAATATACGAAAGTGATTACACAGTACAGAGAGCATTATTGTATACAAATTACCCTGTGTCCTGAAGTCCTCCTGAGTTATTACTGCTATTGAGTAAACCTTTGTTTGAGTCGGGTATAGAGTGTAGTCGTAGTTTGGTCTGTGGGTCGGCATCTACACCACCAACACCAACCCCCATTGTTGAAGGGCGAAAAAGTTGTTTCGCTGTGGGTAGGGTTAGGGTTTGCATTATAGCAATTGTGGCTGTGAATGTGTGAGTACAGCAGGACAGGTGCAGGTAGACTGACAACTTTCTCCCTTGTATAAACATCAATTCTATAAATTTAATGCAGGAATGCTTCTTCAACCCTTGGGCTTGCTGTAGAGAAAGATACTTCATATACCTTTACCATTTTTATCGTCAGTCTCTTTTCTCTGGGTGAACAGGTGAACTTGATTGAACTTGCTGGACTACAATAAAATACAAGTTTTTCAGCTCCTGTCGGCAGTCCCTTTGCTATGAAGGACCACCTCGAAATCTTCACGAGATTTGCCGCCCTTTTAGAGATTTCTACGGTAGATGGCAAAAACTGGTATTCAATGAGTTGTGCGACTTGCTTCCTAGGGCAACTTAAATGTACGTGAAGCATACATGATTACATACGAACGGGCAGGTAATTAGTAATTACTAATTACATACAACAAAGTCAGTAATAATTAAGTTAATTGAGCCGATTACCACCTCTGATGCTATTGGACTAGGGCAGTAATTATTTAATGGGTAGTTAAATGGATAAACACCTTTAAAGTTGTTCTTTCCAAACCATTGCACATTTTAATTGCCTATAGGTAATTTTCGTAATTATTACTACCTCATTACGGAAAGAAAATATCCGTGATATTTTCGGTCATGCTTGCTTACTAGTAAGGAAAATAGCCAAGTAATTTCCTTAGTAGGGTATGTAATTATCGCATCTGGTATATACCTGTGCCGTAATGTAGAAGGGGAAAATATTGAGCTTTCCAGATAACTTAATTACCGCACAGTTAAGTTATTGTACGAACAGTATAATTATGGGATGGGTGATTAAGTAAAATGCAATTTGGATGTAAATGACGATTTATTCACGAAATGGGTGCATGCAGACACAAACAAATACACCACGGTGATTACAGGTCGCAATTGAACTCTAACTAAGGATACAAACGTTTGAGATGTTAAAGGAAGTATGCATAATAATATTCAGTAGGTAATAAGACATCAAGTAGACAAAGTGCTCAAATAACAATTAACCGTGTCAGTTATACCTTGATTCCCGATAGAAGGGTTGAAAGTGAGTAGGAAAGTAATTTACATAAGTAGGTAGTTATAAAAGTAATATGTAGGTAGTACAGTTAGCTAATGACTCAACATTTGAAATGTGTACCACGACTTATCGACTAGTGAGCACGTACAAAGTTTCGTACGCATAGGAAGGAATGAGTTTTGTAATAATAGTAATAAGGAAATACACAAATATAAGACAATCAGAAATAAGATTGCTCTATTCTTCATGGATTTTATGGATCCATATGTAGGTATGTATGTAGTGTGGTGATCATTTCCATTTCAAGAGTTCAAGGAGGTGCAGAATAAATCAAAAGTTGCTTCTCCGCATAGGCAGTGAGGGCGAAGTAGCTTCCCAAAGCATCAATGAAACATCCACCGACCAATACTTGATTCTTTACAGATACACTGAATATCATTTTAGGTTGAGTTGAAAGATCTTCCATATTTATTGGCTATACAGAAAGGCAGAAATAATAAATATGATTTACCAGTTCCTTATCACTGTTACTCATATGCCTTGATTTGAGCAATTTCTATCACCTTATCGTTTAATTTTTCTCTAATTTTCCACAAACGAGCGGTATTATCTTCGGACACGGTCAACAGTACCGACTGTTTTCTGTTAATGTCCATGGATACAATCCATCTCGAATGAGCTTTGATCATGACCTGCACTTCTTTACTTTTGATGTCGTAAATTCGGACTACGCCAGAAGCATACGATCCAATCACATGATTTCCAGACAGAATACATCCCGTTACACAGTCCTCTCTGGAAATACATATGTAGGAGGAAATAAAGTTAAATCTGTTTCGCCTTCAATATTGCCTTGTCATAGAAAAATGCCTCTCCAGGCTCAGCTGTGAACCTTCAAACTTTGCTATTAGATTGATTATCCAATTAAATATCACAAAATTTCGACACGACTGTAACTCGAAAAGACACTACAGAAGTAGAAGCTACTAGATACGTTAAATTCATACAAATAATAAAAAGACATGGGAAAAAATTGCGTACGCTGCCAAAAAGTCTCCAACGACGGAGAAGTCGTGAAGACGCCAAACTTTAATAACTCCAGTCGCATCACCTGAGGCCAATATCTGTTGATTCTTACTCATATCTTGAATCGAGCTTAGATGTAACTTTTCTTTTTGGTGACTGTAAGTGACGACGCCTTTAGCAGGATCAAATTCAAAGCATAGGATGTCTCCGCTATCAGTCCCTGGAGATATTACACACAGATACATCGTATATGTAGGCATTCAGGTACAAGGGAAATGTATCTTATTTTATTTACAGTTCTATCTTGTCTTCATCTCCAAATACTGAAATTCTTCTATGAAAGCTTCACTTATACTGTGACGGTGGTGCTATAGACAGACACACTGCAGTGTACTGATATAAGATATAGTACTTTTAGCATGACTCACAAACCCCATACACATTCAGTTGCAAGTGTATCGCATAGACGAAAGATAAAAGTGTGACAGAAAATTGTGGAACAAGTGAGCCTTGAATAAAGTTGAGTAAAGCAAAAGGGGGAAAGAGAGAGGGAAATGTGTACACATGAACTGAGATGGAGATTGGCAGACATCAGTTTAAATTACAATTGAAAGAATTGGTTCTTACACAAGACTAAACTAATAGGAAACCATTGGAAAAAAACATGGGTTCCCTAAGTTGGTGAAAGGTTCTCAAATTCTCATGTCAACATGTGAAACCAAGATCAAATAGACTAATCGTAAGTCCACGGAAAGAAGATACTGAGCTTTCCAGACGACAGCAGTTCTCCTGCCGCTTCTGACTTAAATCTCATACGTTCTCGTGTCAAGCTGTACTTTTTCACACTGACTTGTCCTTACATACGTTCTTTACTCACTTTTCTTACCTCCCTAACATACACTCCAAGTCTCATCCTATTAGTAACGCAGTGTCCACACCACTTGGACTTTCAGAGAACGTGCTCCTACAACCTACATGGACGAGTGCTTTCACACTAGATACTACTAGTACATCGATGCTGGATTTAGGAACGGAGGTATCTACAAAGATGTACTGATGGCTCTCCTCCTTTACTCCTTTTTCTTTTCCTTTTGCGAGTTCTGAGAGAGGCTTTATTTTTCCTTCCTTTCTTCCCTCTCAACAACCGAAGCCAAAGCCAAAGCCAAGATACTACTGTCTGCGTCTGTATTTTCCTTTCTTCGGCCGTAAACATGCTCACTCACCCGCAAGAATCGAATTCCCCACGGACGAGCAAGCTCGCGAGTATCCCGTCAAGCCCAGGACATTTTCAAATTTTCCAATGTTCTTGACCCCGTCTTGATCGTAGAAGTAGATGCCACTTATAGCACCCAATAGTAACACATACCCATTCATTGTTTCCAGCCATTTTGCCTACAGCGAAAATATGAACAAATCAGATACATTTAAGGCATGAACACTTCCAATTTATTACTACAGACTACTCATACACAATATCGACCTGATACTCGATACATGCCACACTCCAAGCACACGCACGGTTCAAAGTGTATAAATGAGAGACACCTGAAGAATCACAGTTCCCTTTGAGATTTTGTTGGACATGGATGTGGACGAGGTAGAAGAGCGAATAAGCTCTGTCAGATGAATGGACTGCTGATGAGCATAGTCAAAGAGATGATAGTTTTCTCCCTCGACGTGGTACATGACAAAGCTTCCCTTATGAATGAATCCCAAGGAGCAACAAACGGGCAGATTTCGCTTAGGTTCCGGCCAATCCGTCAAAGCAATCAAATTTCTCTGAATGCTTGAAGCACTGAACTCCAATGGTATCCGTCGACATGTGTCCAGTTGCTCGGTCGTTGGTCCTGTTAAACAACTACCCACCACCTCGTCTTTCACTTTGACTTCACCATCTTGAGTTCCTTCGCCACTATTCTTCTTGATAACGGTCTCTTCCATTGTTATTTTTTACCTCACACCCTCGCCCTCCTCCTTTCTGCCGCCTTTGACGATTTCTCCGCTTTATTACTTCCTCCCCAATGTCCTTTTCCAAATGTTGTCGTTGTCCGGTTATAAACCAACTGGAGTGAAATGTTTGGACGGTTTCTCTCTCTTTTTTATATATCTTGACTTTCCCCGCTAAACTCACGTTTTGTTATTCTTTCGTCTCTACGGTAGCCAGGAACAAGTTGCTAGGACTTAATCGATTTTACTCTGTTTTCTTCTAATCAATATATGTACACGATGGTCCCACGAGTCACATTGCATAATATTATACGTGTCGTGTATGTAATTGCATCTGCACATACATATGAATTCATATGTTCTTTTTCTACTTACGGCTTACATCCAACAAACTCGTCCCCTTCCCTCTTTAGCTACTATGGAGTTACCGCGTCATCGTGTGAATGTGAAACGTACGCACCTCTATATACATAGCTATACCTTCATCTCCATGTGATATGCACCTATTAAGCTGTGTCATCGGTTTTGGTTCTGAACGATTAATTGCTTGAAATGAAACGAATCGACAAAACAGCCATTTATCATCCAGCAACTATGGAGTTTCAGTCAGTTCCTCTGGTTAGAAAAAAGTTCCATACTCCACTCTGGCTTCCATAACCTCCCAAGGTCTCGACCAATCAGCCAAACAACCAATATATGGGCACACGAGTAATTTCATTTAAATTCGTAAGCAGTGAAGAAGAAACACCGTTCTGCATAATATAGTCCCGACAGATCGTTTCGTTTCCTCCCAAAATTTATTATAAACGCTTCTCAAAAAATAGATAGGTACTTATTCAGTATGCATGACTACAGCTACTTCTAGTCAAGTAGCCATGCTATTTGAGATGCTCCGGTTCTAGCTTACTAATTATGTAACACGTAACATGACACAACCAACTTTGGTTTTATATCTAATTCCATGCATATCTAATATAATTGCGCCCCTTCCTCTTCATAGGAATCAGTTTATGAAGGTGCTAAAGCTGTGCCTGATTCCCAAAAGAAGAAATCAAGTGGAAAATGAAAAGAAAAATATCGTAAGAAAAATCCGTAACATCTACGAATCACACCCAAATGATAGTAAGATAAAACGAAATGAAAAATATTATAGGGCTGAACTTTTAAATCCGTTTTATAGTCACAAACCCATAAAGACCAGAACCAAAAGCCAGAACCAGCTTATTTCCAAACTTTAACTCTCAGCAATGATGACAAAAAAGAAAGAGCAAAAGTTGAGGAGGAAATCAAAAACTGGTTACGAAACAAAAGCAAAGGAATGTATAATGGAAGTTTAGTAGAAAAAGCGGCACTAGCATCTACATAAATATTTGAGGCGACAACGCAGCGTATCTCTTTCTACAGGCAAAAATACATACATGCATTATATGAGCACTCAAATGTTCTTTTCTTAGAATAGAACCTCTCGGCTTAACCTCTCCACTTCCCCTTTCCTACCATTACAGTCCCACTCATCTCAACCATTTGATAATTCTATAAAGCTAAGGAAATCATAAAAGTTTCTTATTGGGGCATAGTGACAGCATAATTGGCAATGTAGACACGCCGGGCTGTATACATTGCAGTATGTACAGCTGATGATGATGACTGCAGAGAAGATCGTTTGTGTTGTTCCTAATGGTTCAAAGTAAAAATCCCCAGGAAAAATATCTGTCCTCGAAACCCACCAAACAATATAAGCCAAGAGCATAACTCACATGTTCTTTAATCATCCCTAATATTTTTCTAAAATCACCTTCTCAAAATTAAATTGAGGGAATCGGAATCTAGCACTGTCACGAGCACCAACTCGCCCTCTAACTATATGACTGTCTTAAATTTGTTTTAATTTTATATTAAATTCGTTTAGCCAGAAAATGATGGAGAAAATGTATATCTAGGTGTAATTAAATATAATTATCCTCGACTTTGAATTCATTCCTGCGGATTGTTCCGGTTTCAAATGTAGCTTCCAAAGTGGGTAGATGAAAAGTCCATCTAGTTTTATGTAAGTAATCTTTGTCAATTACGCCCTTGGATTTCCTAATCTTTTCCCCATCCTGCACAGAAAACTTGAAATTGGTGCTCGAACAATAAATTAATTTTTTTCTATTGTAATAATCATATGTACATATGCAGTTTGGGACTGTCTCTGTCGCTATCTCTTCGTCTAATCCGTTGGGACTACGATGACAATGAGATGAGCAGATGAATAGTCGTTTGTTTGTACGAGCATTACTGAAAGTTTGTCGAGCTTGCGACTGGAATTGTGTGGTGCTGTCCGGTCAATTCACATTGCCTCTATGACTGCCACTGCAGCTACACAAGTCGCTTTGAAAGAATGCTTGGAATGAAAAATTAAAATCTAATTTGAACGATAAAGTTTATGACACGAGAGCAGCAAGTAAGAAAGCATTCATTAACGGTTAACGATAACCCATTTGTGATGCAGCTCCACCACAAGTTCATGATTTACTAATTTGAATTTTGCCCTTTCTCTTCTGCTTCTCTATCAGATAATTCGAGTTGGATGAGAGGAGCGAGGAGGAGAGGAAAGAGGAAATTTGGTTTGATGTACGACAACTCTATGTTGGAATCTAGAGTACGCAACAAGAAGATGATGATACTTATGACAAAATAATGGCAGACAAAGTAGGTGTGCCAACTTTAAATGTAAAATATGAGTTTTCAAGTTAGAACTAATGATAATTTCTTAAAAAGTTGACTGGGTGAGGAAGCCGAGTGCTGTTTTAGGCATTTAATGAAGAAATATTTCAGTTGTAAGTTGTAAACTCGTTAATCTTACTTCCTCGAACTTTTTTGACATCCCATTTAATATTTCTATAAACTTTTCAAACGTATTGGTTAGCATATTTTTGTACTCTCATATTCCATGGATATCTATTATGATATGGTGCGTAATTACCTGATTGTATAGCATTGATAGCAAAGTTCAGTTGCAGCAGTCCCAATAGCGTCATCGACAGTGCTTTATTCAGTATCTAAGTTTTTTTATAAATAAAAGAAAGTATTCGCTTTTCCATACCATATTTCACTATTTAGGAGAATTGTCATTGATGCTAAAGTATCCTGATGATAAAGCACTTGATATGGTACATAATATGCACTCCAAACTTTCTTCGAGTTTCAGTCTGGTTGATAATTGATGCTGAAGTAGGTAATCTAAAAAAGTCGTAGCTAAAGCAACCTATGATTAGATCCTTCTGTAATCATTTTTGCATTAGCACATTAGCAGCAGTGAACTGTTACTCCTTGCAGTCAATCAATTGCAAACTATGTGCATACACTCTTGACTCGGTACGCTATAATTATAGTTTGAAAGACACTGGCTTTATTTATTATGATTTATCTTTATCCATATGAGTTTCAGCTAAACTACCGAATACGAAAAAATTAGTAGTAAGTAGTAATACAATCAGATAAGACTTTTTAACCTGCAGTCGTGAGGTTTTTTCTATTATTAGGATTGTACTTAAATATTTGTTTAACCTTCAATTAGAAATTTGCACATAATCATACTCTTCGGAATCTACTGTTGTTTCTTTTGTCGCAGTACTTTGTGTTTATTATCACTTTAGGAGTAGTAGTTGATTCCGTTGTCGGTACCACGGTAGTGCCAACCGAATCAGTCGTTGCAACTGCAATTGCAATTGTAGTTGTCTCTGGTTGTGCAGTACTTACAGGCTCTTGTATTATTGTTGTGGGATCATATTTCGTTGTCGTTGTTTCAGGTACCAGCGTGACCTCTAACGGCTCCAATGTAGTCGTCTCGTGGTAATCTCGTTTCTAAAATGGTTGTAGTTTCAAGAAGAGTAGTTGTCTCCGGTTCAATTGTTGCACTGAGATTGGACATTCCAGTGGTCATCTGAGGAGTTGCTGTACTTGGATCATCTGTTGTCGTTTCCACTGTCGTTGTTATAGCCATTGTTGTGGATGATTCGGGTTTGAAATCATGTTGTGTATCCAGAAGTGTGGTTGTTTCTGGGACTGTTGTTGTTGTAGGTGACGGTGTTGTTACTTCCGGTTCTACTGTTGTTACCAATGGCAGTGCTGCGGTATCTTCTAAAATCACTGTGGTTGTGACTAGCTGTATAGTTGTCGTTTCTGGAGCCGTTGTTGCAGGTTCTGCTGCTACTGTGGTTTCTGGAGGAGCGTTTGTTGTAAGTATTGACGGCACGGAGGTTGTTTCTGGAACTGTTAAAGTGGTTAATAATGATGTAATTGTAGTCTCGGGCAAAATTGTCGTTGATATTTCTGGGACTTTTGATGTCGTTTCTAAAGGCAGCAGTGTTGCTTTGATTTCTAAGTCCGGTAACTTTGTAGTTGTTTCTACTGCTATTTCGTCTTGTTGTTGGGATGTCGTTTCCGGCTCAGTGTTAAGTACTTCAGTTACTGGAGGAACCGATGGACGTTGTGTTGTTGTTTCTTGTGTCGTCTTGATGGTGGTAGTTGGTGTGGGTGTGGTAGTAGTTGTAGTAGCAGTTGTTGTTGTTGCTTTTGTTGTCGTTGGTGTAGTAGTTGGTGTTGTCGTTGATGTTGTTGTTGTTGCTGTTGTTGTCGTTGGTGTTGTCGTTGGTGTAGTAGTAGCAGTTGTTGTTGTTGTTGTTGGTGTAGTAGTAGCAGTGGTTGTTGTTGTCGATGGTGTAGTAGTAGTAGTTGGTGCAGTTGTTGTTGTTGTCATTGGTGTAGTAGTTGTCGATAGTGTAGTAACTACTTTTCTG
>JAAXYX010001800.1:0-20561 GCA_036851915.1 Ptenothrix huangshanensis | reverse complement strand
ACTTGCACATTGACTGCATGCGTGCGAACACACAATTCCAAACAACTGCATTGAAATCCGAGCGAATCCAAACCCATAAAGTATTATTATTAGTGCATATAACCAATATCCAAAGTACCAAGGCAAAAGTTGTTCTCATCTTTTATGAATTTACAGCTAAATAAAAAGAAAAGAAATAAAAACAATATATGCGGGATCATATAAAGCAATAGGAATAAAAACAGCCAGAGCAAAGGTCAGAGAAAAACGGGCAAGGAATCACCATCAGGAGTTTACAATGGTGTAAAGGAGTACAAGTTTATGACAAGGTGTAGAGTAGGAGAAAGAGCAATGCATGTGATGTAAGCGTCGTTGGATTTTGGTGTGTTGTGTGATGTGCGGGGCCTGGGCAGGAATCGGACAGACGACAGCGACAACGTCAAGGATGTGGAGATGGAAGTGAATGGACGTTGAGGTTAATAATGTTAAAATGTGAATGTCGTCCTGCCTGCAGATCATTGCTCAACCAGGAGAAGTCACGTCAAGCAACGAGTAGTAAGATATGTGTAATTTTTTGGTCCCGAGGTGCTCTATTCCTCTGCACGCAACCATCATTATTCTCCACCACTCTCCACACACACAGCAATAACTCTGACCCTGTTCCACTCAGCTTTCTTTTCCTCTTCCAAGCTTCCTTCGTGGCACTCCACAAACATTCGGTCGTATTAAAACATTTACAGAGTCCCTTTAAATCAGACACTAGTGGGTGCACTTTCATTGAATTCCCGCATTGGAATCCCTTGTTGTGTTCCTGCCTCGCCTCCTCCGTCAAGGCATCCACCTTCTTAAGTACTTGTGTAAATCGCCACACTCCGTAGATACTTGAAGAGGCTCTGTACGAATAATGATGGTAGTGGGAGAACCATGCCCGTGCCGATTGAGCAACCCCAATCAATCCGTATCTCAAACCTTCTCCTTTCCTTGCATCACAGGACACAGGTAAGTGTAAGAAACGCCAAGCGCCTCAAACCGCAACCAACCTTAAAAGCGCTACATAAGCAATTCCGCATTCGGAAAGAGCAAGTGGAAGGTTTGGTACATACGCGGGTTCTCATTTGATTCAAGTGCTGTGAGTTGCAAGTCGGTGCTTGGGTTGCGTGACTGAGTCCGGGGGAGTTGTCAAGTCAAAAAGTAAAACGAAATTCGTGGTTGAAGCGGAGAAAGAAAGAAATTGTTCACACGGTATCATTTAAGACCTATGCTGGATTTCCTCATATGCTCCCCACTCACATACCGCAGTTGCTCAAATAGTACGCTGGGTTTTATGTATTTACAAACCGCATTAGAGACCCACGTGGTAATGGAGACGCCATTTGAATGCATTTAGAGCAACCCGCGATCTAGTTACACACTAACCCGCGTACTAATCGAGACTCACGTACTAATAGGAGCTCGCGTGGTATTGGACGCCTGCGAAATACGTAACTGAGCAAATGCGGTGCATACACTTGCTTCAGTTCCGCTTACTTTTGCTTCACAACCTTTCTTTCCTGCTTCAAGAAAATGTTTTGCTGATTTTGAGCAAGCGAGAGTGGCAAGATGCTTGTGCTGATATCCTAGACGTGCATAATAAGGCCAAATAACAGCGAGTTAACGTGCAAATCATAGCTGTGTCGAAGAAATCTAAGCTCGACAGTCCTACCTTACGTGCATAATCATATCCACGACTAAGCTTGCCGGACACTTTGTCCCCACACCACAAACAATTCCCTCACATTTCAAGCAGCTGACTTTTTGGGCTCCGGTGACTAAATCGCAGGGTCCAACCTCAATCCAATAAGGAATTTTTAATCCCGAATCCACATCAAGGAACGCCCTTAATATAATGAAATAAACAGGTTTAACCGATTCGGAAACCTAACTTGGCTTCAGTCGGGTCGGAAGGATTACTGTTGGGTCAACTGCTGACCTCAATCAGGGTAAATACGCTCAGGGAAGTAACTTGTCTCAGGATTATTTTAAGACATCGTGTAAACTATCTGTAGAACGCAAAAGAAAATTTCTGCTTCACTTATGGAGGGTTTTGTTGTACGGTTTGAGGGAATGTTGCGGAGACGCAATGTCCGGATACCACTGGCTGTTCCCCTTGTAAGGCATTTATTCATTTACATCGTTCTGTTCAGCTTTTAAGTAATTTTGCACGTAGCGACGTTTGTGCTTGGCAACACACAGTACATATTCATAGCTTTTGTTTTGTTGGTTTTTTCATATCCACTGCTACTTCTGTTTTTACAAGTATTCCAGCTTTCGACGAGGGCTTGTTGCCACAAAGCCAACGTTGTCCATGGAAATCATAAAAAGCCAAAGGAAAGTCCGAGTTATCAGGAATTATAGTTTGGCAGAGATTATGAAATGACGTTTACATTTTCTTTGATATGACATTTTGACAAGCATTTGCATTCATCATACACGTAAGTGCCCGTCGCTCTCCGCCGCTGTGATTTCCCTAATGCATGCTTTCCTTCTTTCGTATTTGGGTCATAGTCATATAAAATCACTCAGCAAAGTTTTCGTCCTCCGGTCATTTCAGTGTTGTTAATTAGAAACGACCTCACGTTGTTGACGTCAGGCTCCGTGGGAGCGAAGCTTCGAGCATTTCACCTTCCACTTCTACATTTGGGCACAACACTTTTGCACCCAAGCCCTTTTTTCTCAAAGCCTCACAACAATCTCATTTCTTCTTTTATTTTCAACTCCATAGCTCTGGTGTAAGAGAATCAATGCATGTGGTAATAGAATGGAATTCTCGTCATGATACTTACGTTGAATTAATTATTAACGTTTTAATATAATTTTATTGAATTTTTTAACATGCTCATTTGAAAAAAGATGTCATTCCAGCTCTGGATTCTAGCTTAAATAAACTCCTTCGTCATTGCGATTTTGGTGAAACTTTAACTTCCCAACTTGACTTCAAAAAATGTTTTATGAGGCTCCATAATGCTCATAATTCCAGTAGTAGCAACAAACGCGATTGCATAAGCATGTATTGTGTAGAAAAGCAAGTGAATGATTTCGATATGTACCTACACCCCATGATGTAGGTACATATCGAAACATGCATGCGATCGCAGAGCAGCTAACGTGTTTGCACGTATGGGGCAAATTCAAAGCGTTGATGCATGAAAGGAAAAATTAAAAAGTTTTCTCTTTCCAAAGACCGTAGCTAGCTGTCAATTTAAAGTTTGTCTAGGGAAAATAGAAAAACGGAAAAAGGAAAGTGGTTTCGACTTTTTGAGCTTGCAAAGTTTTTAGATTGCTTTCCAACCGCAAAACGTAAGTACCTACATAATTGCGATATGTGTGAGTACCGGCAGCAACCGCGGATACAAGTCTACTTGTATTTCTTTATCACACTTGCGATCAATAATTAAACAACTTCATGAGCCTCCTTCAAATCAGCTCTTACGTTGGATAACATCCCAGTGAACAAAACCCTGCTTGAAAGAGAAGTACCTACACCCTGCCACAATATTTGAACTAACTGTGGCTTCTTTGTTCGTCACTTGAAAGTAGCTGTAAGAGGAGAAATGAAAATGAGATACAGAATAAGGACGCGACGAAACGAAGCTGGGAAGACGTGTTGGTTGGAGAAGTGATGTCAATTATGAGGATATTACGTGGACTACTCACTATTCACAAGGACTTGCTGTGTCTGTGGTGGATATGGAATTGAAAGGAGGAGAGCCCACTGAGGTATTTAGTGACAATGGAATGGATCGAGTGAGAGGCTGAATGGTGGAAGCGAATTGGATTGAGTCTTCCTCAAATTGGGACATTTGACTTGATGGACAAGAAAAGATGTCAAGTTTGACGCTGTCAAAGTTGCCCTCACAATGAAACTCAAAGTGACAGCTGCTGTCTGTGTTATCTGAAAGCACTTGTGAAGCCCTCACGTACGAATCAATGCTCCAGCTTCGGTCCCTGGTCCTCCGCTTGTCTTGTCTTGATAATCTGCCACGGATACACCAGTATCACTGTCCTTGTCTTCCTCTACACGCTGCACATTCGTAATCCCAGTAATACGCACTTGAACAGATAAACGCTCAAATCAAACCAAGTCTACCTGCCTTCTTCCTCGTGCATACACCCATCCAAGCACCATCACAAGTGGCCAGCCTTGTTTGCTTAGGCTGGAAATATTTCCCTTTCACTAACATGTGACTCGCGTACCTAAGTCAGACAAATATTAAATGCTGTATTCCTACCATCCCAAATACCACACTCCAACTACAAAACCAACTTCTCCAACGCTGTCCATACTAACAATAATAGCAATGATGAGAGCCATAAGAGTCGCAAGAATAGAAAAACAACAATCCAGAAAACCAATTCCTGCGTTGATGAGATGTCAAAACATTGCCTGAATCTGCTCACAACGCCCCACAAGTAATTCCATGCAATTCATTCGTACCAACCGATGCTTGACCTGTGTGCTTCCCTTTACCACTTCAACTTTCATAGGTTTGAACGGACATTTGCGACAGGTAAAGATTGGGGAGCGTTTCCATTTTCTTCGCACAACCGTGGTTTTTGTACTTGCTAAAATAAATTGTAGGAGACTTGGAATGCAATGCTTTGGCTCGATTGTAATTACGCTGATAAATATCAATACGCTCTGCTCCCTCGACCTCAAGTACACACTGATTGCTTCCGCCAACGATTTTTTAGCGAATACGAAGCATGCTTGGGAGGCGAGCGGTGATTAATAACAGTTGTTAAACGACAAAGTCATATGTCATCAAGTTGGGAGAATCGGGCAGGAGAAAATGTGACGGACTGTGGTTCGCTTATTACGAGTGCATTTGAATGTGGCCTGTGTTTATATTAATTGACTTTGGCTCGGCTTTGCTTGGTTGTTTGAGTGGGAGTTGACTGGAGACTCGGGCGATTTGCAAGCAGGTAGTTTGGGGTCAAGGAAGCAAGGACTCGGATGTGACAGAAACTCAGCTGGCGAAGATTTGATTAACTGATACGCGGCGAGGATCAGACCTTAATGATGGCAACCCTAGTGGCACATTTGACACAGACTAAATGGTGAGCTGGAAGGCTTCATGTCACTAAAACAGCAGCATGTCCAGCCAGTCGTGCAATCGCCTCTACGAACAAGCCAAAGCACAATAGTACTCCTCATCCCATGGTTATTTATACTGCGCGCATTAAACCAGGGAACTTGTACATGAAACGACTTATCGCTCCTGCTACTCACAAAAGCTACGCTGTGATGTGCACACCGAACTACACCGGCTCTCCCTCCTGCTCCCCACCGACACAGATACACTTCATTTATTTCCTTCTTAGCAGTCAAAAATAAAGTCACGCACGTTCCTACAAATCACGGCAATGTCGTTCGCGTATGCAGGTAATTTCAATGCAGCCACAGCAGCACATATACTGTGTTTACCGCTTTCACAATAATATCACTGCATATTACACTGGCCCACGTCCCTGCTTCAAAAGCACATAACCATTACTTAATTAATAGTGTGTAGTGGAGTCGAGGCAGAATGGAAGACGGGTTATCGCTGCTCGGTCACACGGCCTCTGTATCTGCACTTACGAGCGATGTACAGCAGCGACCGTATTCACGTGCACAGCTACAGGAGGCAGATAAAGCAGAAGGAGACGCAGCTTGTCTGCTCAAATCCCCACTTACCTTAGCCCTACAATAGCGCAATCGAACCCACATTCAGCTCTCGGAAATATGCTCGCAGGTAAAGAACAAGCGTTGTTGTGGCTTATTAAGAAGAAAAGAAAACGGCGTAGAGTGAGCAGAAAGCATGTCGTGAGAACGGTCGTGTGTCCAACGTGTGCAGATATTAAAGCAAGTTAGAGTAAGTGGAATATTCGGACTCGCACAAGGTGGAAAGTGATTCAGATGTGGGACTGTGGCACATTCAGTCCGAATTCCCGGTCGCCTCTCCCTTCCTCTCCTTCACCCGGGCACTTTCACCTTGGCAGCGTCTGCTTAGTGGCGAGTCTCGTCTATCGTGTGCTCAGTGGGAGATGACGGGCGGCCAGGTAGATGACACAAAGATAGAATTCAAATCATTTCGTTCCCAGTCCTTCCTCCGCACTCCCAACATCGGCTTCTCTCCGGCCTTTCCATGTCGTTCGAATGTGCTCTAGGCATGGCATTTCCTCCGCTCCTTCAAATGCCCGCAATCCACCCGTGTTCCGCACAGCACCTCCGTCAGGGCAACGACAACAACCAAGACGGCCATAAGTCATAATGTGACAATTACGACTCCTCCAGCTCTTCCGCACCACCATTCTCATCCCGCTCCATTGTCCATGCACTACGCCCCACACCACATTGCGTGCTCCCTTTTCATGAGAATTCCTATCCGAACTGGACTTGCAATAATACCACCGCAGTCAACTGCCAAGTGACAATCAGCACGGCAGTCGCCATTACAAACTCACCACTGCCACAACTTCGGCACACGACCACCACTCACTACCCGGCTCGAATGCTGGAATCGTCTTCTCACCCTTAAGCCTAATTCACACTCATTTACCACTTATGTGGATTCAACAACTTAAGAGCTTCACACTGGCCTATATTGCAAAAGGTAATTGTAGAAAAAGCATTTTGGATTTAGGAGCTGTAATTATACGCGAAAAGTAGTAATGAAACGACACGGCATGACTAATGTTATTTCTGCAAGCATTCCGCTTGTGGAGAGACACCATAAATAGATTGGCTCTGCTCAACTCAAATCAACAAAATAAACCAGAGTTTTATTGCACAGTAAAGGAATAAATGTGTTTTATTGCCGTCGAGCTCCGTGAGTATTTGTGACTGAGGGAGAGAAGCTTATGCTGGCAGTTGACACGCCATGCTGACAACAGCAAAGACCGAGCCAGGTAAGAAAGCGGATTTTATGGATGTGTGGAGCAAAGAAGGCGAGGAGATGGAAATGTATACATTGCATCCTGTTAATAAAGACATTTTCTGCTCCGTTCCCACGCACCACCGATCAAATAAATAATAATAACAAGTTACTTTATTTTAAATTTGCATTTTAAGCGCCATTTAGTGCGACCAGAAAAGCTACAGTGAGCGGAGCAAAGGGCCATAACCGTAACCATAACGGAACTTTTCATGAACACGTGGCCAATGCCGTTCGAACCACACAGGCACCGCGCACTCCAAGCCAAGACCTCGACTCCGATACAAACTCCTTGGGAAAGACAGAAGGATCGTGCCTTTGAGGGCCGGAATTCCACTCGAGGAGAAGACGAGTAAGATCCTACATCCAATTCCGACCATTTCCTTCTCTTCATTTACATATTAATCTGACGGAATAAATGTGGTCGGGCAATAGCAACGAGCGTCGTAAACAGCTCCACACGGACTTGGTTCCGAAACGCGACGAGAAAAGTTGAAAAAGGGAAAAGCAATGAATTGTAATACCTGCAATCAAGGATCAAATAAACATTAGGAGAAATATAAACATTGAGGCGAATTTAATACGAAAGGGAACAACCCATATTGTGAATGCCAGTGGCTGAGAAACGTTCACTTTCCCTTCTCCAGCCCCAGCACACGGCATACGCCAAATCTCGCATACGTGTACGAACTATAATTTACGTGAAAACGATTAAAATCCTTTGGGACTTTTTAGCTGAGGCCGTATATTTATATGCTTTTATGATTAAATGACCAACAGATATGCCACACTTTTATTGCAGCATACGATTCGACTTGACTTGCTCTACCACAACACCGCCACAATCACATGTCAATTCCAAATTCCAAATCTCGGACTCCCTTTCTGTCCACTTCTCCTTCATTTCACTTTACAACGGAGCTCCCATTGCTCGCTTTATGGCTCCATGTGTCCTGCCCACGCTCCACTTGTCCACTCCAACTCCAGCGACTCCACTGCATCACGGAAAGCCAGAACGGGACGCCGGAATTAATTTAGGCCGACTGTACAAATACTCACATGTACGCTGTCTGGGAACGTGGGAGCACAACGAGTATATTAAGCCAAATGGACGAATACTCCGGGACTGTGGAGGAAAGCACGTGGTTGTTGTGAGGGAGTTGAGTGAGCGCACCTGCACGTAGCGCCGTCCTCGTCCGCATTGCTACCCGCACACTCACTCCCCTCGCTCACCCCTCACAAGCTCCGAGGACGGAGTAGGAACGCCAGATAACATCTCCACCAATACTTATCCCTTTCCACAATTTGCCAACTTGAGAATGTACGATGTGTTTTTATTTATCAATATGCATAGCTGGTCGCTCGCAGTGGCCTGTAATTAAAAGCAATATCAATAACCATATTCAAATGCCAGAGATCGTGATTGGAATGCCGAGTCATTTCTCAATCCTCCGACTCTGCTCCACTTACTCTACTCACGCCCGACCCCAACGTCAGTGGAAATCGCAGCTTGGAATTAAACCAAAACAAAGATGTAATGCACAAAGTCCTGGCTTTCTCTTGCGATTTATCAAGCCACAGTAAACACATTTGTCAGTTACACTGAATTGTTCAGACGTGGGCAGGACTCATTAAATCCCACCACATTACACCAACTCTGCCTATGCGTCTGTCCACCGATCGTGAGTCCATGCGAGTGTCACATCACCACATATTCTACATGCACCAGTTCCGCCAACAAGTTGAATTTACATGGGAAGGACGTGCAGCCAAAACCAAAACCAAGACACGACGAAGGACGGAGGAGAGACGGGTGTGGGAAATGCAGGGAGAGAAGGATTAAGGAGCAGACTAAGTGTCACATGAACACGCAGAAAGGGTTCGTTTAATAAGCGTGGAGACAAGTGATGGGCGATTGGTTTCCATCAAGTCTTCCGAGCAACATGTCGTCTTCTCATTATGCACAACGGGCCGAGGCTTCCAGTGCTAAGATACTGATATTTAATTTGCCGGATAAAAAGTAGTGGCGTTGCAATGCGGGAAGGTGAGTGGAGGGAGGGTGAGTTGTAATTGGAAGCCGTGGATGTGCATAATGCACGCTGGAATTTATTTACCACAGCACACATCGCGCAAACACTCCCACGCACGGCACCCAGCAGCAACAATTCCTTGCCTCGTCTGCCTCACAAATGACTGATGAGCACAGACTTGCAATGTTTTCACGAATTAGAGAGGATTACAAGTAATCCCGCACAAACCACTTTATGTGTCTACCCTTTTCTTGTCCAAATAAATTCATGTTCACATGTACCTACTCCTTCCACTCTGCATCCCATCCAAATTACTCACTTTTCCTTCCTCTCTTCCCTCTCCCGCTTTCCTCCGCTCAACAAATTCTCTCTTTTTGCTCCTATTTCATTGCAACTCATCCGATGCTTTACAATAGGAAATGATAGAATACACTAACCACAAACAGCTGCTATTGTTGCAGAGAAATATGAATGAGGTGTTTAGATTGACTCGCAAGTTGACTCTATGGATATTAGTAAATTGCTTCCACGCACTGCCTGTCCACCCCAAATCATAAATTACAGAGACAGGTCAGTGGGAACAACAATGAGTGTAGGAATGTGACCGCAGTCATTCCGAACATTCCTCTTCAACGCCAAATTCCTCCAATTCCCTTGCAACTCCACATACCCAGCTCAAAACTGAACAATACGCAACAAATGATAACATTCAAGAATATTTACATGAGCCAACTGCCAGTGCTACGAACAGACAATCAATTTCACCTGCAACTGGCAATCGGAAGCCAAGTGGCATTGGAAGAAGAGAAGGACTGGGATGGGAGAGATGAGGTTGTCTGTGGCACTTGTTTTCATAACAACTTGCCCTCCTCCTTTGACTTCTCGACTCCTTGATCTGAAGCACACTTGAATTCCTTGTCCACTACTTCTCCCACAACAGAGCAAACATCCAGCATCAGCTCTTGAAAGGACATGAATGTGCTCCATAAATCAATGGACTTGAATATGGATCAAGACTAAAGTTAGTCTGGCCACAGTTGTTATGTTTTGGCAAGAATGAACAATGCACTGAGCATCAGCTCGTGCCTCAATGACAACGAGTCAATGTCAGTCCAATAACAATGCCTGCTTTGTGGGCGTCAACAGAAAATTAGATGTTCAGGTCCAATTTTCCACATGGAAAGATCAATGTGGATATGCATGTCTTAGTCTTAGATCGTAGAGCTCATGGACACAAAATGGGGATACGATCTGGATCATATCTACGAGTTATTACTGCTTAGCTGTGGAAGGTTGACTTAAGTGAAGCAGTCTTGAGAGATGATCCTCCGTCGACACAGCAATACAATGGAATGGCAGTGACCACAAGACCTGGCCTGTGTCTCTCGTGTGAGATTTGAGTGATATGATCTGTGCCTGCCCCAAGGAAATGCATGGGATTGGAATGAATTGAACTTGAACTGTGGAGAACGGACAGGAGTGAGTGACAAAAGCACAAGCTGATATTATTATTCTCATTAGGCTCAATGCTTCGTCCGTGTTGCTTTTGTGTTGCGAGCATGTAAAGTGTCATTTATTAAGTTTCTCCTAAGGACCTCACATGCAGCAGCGTGCGTTCTCTGTTTACTCACCAATTCAAATACACTCCTTCCATTCATTCCAAATCATAAATCCCTTTAAATGCCACTGATTGTGGATTTCTCCTTGAAAAATTCAATTCATTCACACGACTCATCACGCCTCTCCAGCACATGCTGACACGCAGCCTTACATCGCCAATCAATTCTCTCTCCTTCCACCAAACCAACATTCACTCGTCTTCAATCAAATCCAACTTGAGTGTGGAGCTTTTCATTGACTATTCCGACTGCCCACTGCACACACAGAGCTACTATTAGCACATCCTAAACACATCTGACTAGTGAGCTGATCGTAAAGACAAAGTGAACGTGGTGCGGATCACTTGGAGAACGATTTGTCGTCCCAAAGGCAGCTTGTGACTTGCACTGTGTGCACAGGAATAAATACCCGAGTCCACAATGACAATAATAGACAATGGCAAGAGTTGAGTTTGTGAGATGATGGAAATGTAGTGGAAGGGATAGAAGGCAATGAGATCTTCCTGTCCTCTTTTCTTGTGTGTGACAGAAGGTGCATCGCACTGCCAAGTGGACCTTTCTGGCTCGTCTTATTAGCCATCCTTCCTATCACATTACCTAACATAGGTATGCACGATGCGACATTCTCATTCTGTGTACACAAGCACAGACCTAGTACCTAAGGGCAGGGGCAAAGGTGACCGGAACGCAAACAAGCGCAAGTACAAGTGAGAGTTGCTCAAACTTGACTTTACATCGCATCGGAGTCAATTGATAGAAGGAAAGTTATATACTGGTGTGTATAGGCTGAAACAATGTGCTCGGCTCATAGTTAATTAGTATGACGCACCTGAACCATTTCTGCGGCAGCCGGAAAGGTATCATGAAACCGAAAGGATGGAGAGAGTTAGAGGAAACAAAGAGTGCACACCAAATTGAGAGCAAGTAAATAAAGTGCTGTTTTTTAAGTGAACGTTGCGAGTAGTTTGGAGCAGAGATGCGATGGAAAGGCGCAACGAAGCGAAGGCTGAGGGATGAAATGAAATGAGATCGGAGTGCAGGATAACATGACTCACACGCTCTCAACCAGCCACAAAAAACTCCATCCCCAAATCAATCCTTGTTCACACACATTCCCTTGCCATCCCACAACTGCATTTCCTTCGCTGCACTTTCCTGAGTCTCAATTGTTTAAACTTGATTTTAATGGCCAAGATGGAATGATTGGAGTGGGTGCATACGAATGAAGCAGCAGGACTTGGTTGTGGTTGCACAAGAGAATTGGAGGTTGGGTTGTGAGAACGTAGACGAAACAGAGTGCGAAATTCAGTCGAACGTTTGTTTGCACTTGTTGTGTTTGTGAGGATTAAAGTTTGGACTGCTGGCGAAGACTTAGACCAATTGCCTATGCTTATATGCTTAGTATAATAGGAGCCAATATGCCGATTGTATAATGAAAATATTGCCAAGGATTATCCGATAATCTGGACAGCCATCACTTGCATGTACATGTGCTGTGAGCTGACAGTGTGTTATCGGAACAGTGAACGGACGATCGCATCGCTAACTCACACTCCACTTGAGCCAATCTGCAGCTGAATTTGTGCCAAAGTATTTCAATCGAATCCGGAGCAAATCACATGGCAACTCTTTAACTCTTAACCTGTCACTCTCACCATCCTAATCACACAACCTCTCCCATCCAACTTCAAAACAAATCCCTTATTGCACAACACCTCAAAAATAGCCACAATTGTCATTGGCATTCTTTCGATAGCCCCCGGGAGAGGTACATTTGGGAACCTAATTATAGTCTCAAAATCAAATGCTCAACTGAACATAGATACAGCTGACCAAGGAGAGTGAAGTACAGTGCTCCAGTAAGTGACGATGTCATAAACTCTCATTAGTGCCTTTTCGTGGATACTTAATTACTCAAGACTGGAAGGTACGAAAAGCAGGAGAGTCGTTTGTTTGTGAATCCAGGAATATTGTTGAGACAGGAAGATGATTGGATGAGAAAAAGCGACGAGATTAGCATGAGACTAAATGGGAATTTGGCACAAGTGCAAGTCGAGTCAAGTGCAGCGAATTGTTCAGAAATCATTTGTTTACTAAACACGAGAGTGGATAGATTTGTGCTGCGTTGTGCACCACCCGTCCTCGTTTCCTCCCTCCACCTCCAGTACCAATAAGTGGCATCAGTGTCTTCCTTGAATTTAAAAAACAATCCGTTCCTTGAAGCCCACGTTGCCTTCGCGTCTGCATTTCCGAGTTCCAGCTCCGTCTTCCACTTATTCCTGCAACAGTGAAACGTCTACATCTGCCAACTCAACCATTTCAATATTAAGCAGTACGAGCAGCGGTGTTTATCAAATTATTCACTCATTCCTGCCCACAGCTATTCTCGCTCTGATCCCATTTCTCATTCATTAACTAAACCTTTGCGCGACGATTGACACAGAAATGAGTGACCCACGAGGGCAGTCATAGCCACTGAGGCAAAATAGAAAACAAAACCGAAGACACGCAGTTTCCTTCACCGCAACTGTGTTCTTTGGCACCTATTTCCCCTGTCTTGTACGTTCAGGTCGATAGCAAGCGAAGCATTCCAGTTGAATTAGCTTTCACTACGCATGGTGCATATGAATATTTTGGAAGTAAATTGAAAATTATCTGAGTTTAGAATCAAGTGCCACACTGCTCGTGGGGCAGAAAGGAGGAAGGAATCGCCAAGTGGAGATTCGGAGAGCTTTGATAGTTTGAAGTTGGATCGGAATGCTGAGAAGGCGATTGTTGTTGTGTGCGTAAGGAGTGCTTGGTGAAGGTAGTTGGTTGGTTTGGTTGAGTGTGCTTAGTTCCACTGCCCACACGGAGAAGCGGAGGACATTGGAGCAGGACGAAGGCTGAGGCTTTGGTTGAAGAAAGACGAAGGATGTGCATGGCCGGAGTGGCACGTTGAAAAGACATTCGCGAAGGAAGCCTGACTTGGAATTGCCTTCGGTGTGTGTCCAAAAGCTTTGGCACGGAGTAGGATTGGGGTGCTCAGTCTGCCCCAACATCAGATAGGCTCTCGGCACAGCGAAGGTGGAGCACCCGCCGTCACGTCCTCGACTCTCACAGGCTGCCAAGCAGTAACAATTCCACTCAACCAACGCTCACAGCCACAACGCCGTCCGAATCCGGAAAACCTTCCGACTCCGTCAGTCACACCAAGCGTACTTACACTCCGCTCCAAACACTCAACTTGCCCACTACCACTTAGACTCCGGTCCGCCGATCTCAGTCACACACCACCGTGCAACTCCAGTCATAACCAACACTTGAAGTCACTCTCGCATACTTCCCTTAACATGTTCCACCTAAGTCCAGGCAAGCCCTGTTTCGAACTCACTGCGAATTCCGACGCTCCACACTTGTCTGTGCTTTGTGAATGGTGAATGTGCAGTTGTGAATTAATTGTGAGGCGATCGCGAGGTGATTGCGACTTGTGAAGCCAGAACAGACGACTGGTCAGTGTTGCAGTGTCAGTCGAGGGTAAAATGGTTTTGTGCTTAGTGCGAGTGGAATGCAGCTGGAGTAAGTCCAGAGTCGTTGTTAATTAAGTGATTGTGTGATCGTGGCTGTTCATATTATGAGTTCATCCAACATGATCTACGGCCTATGCAACGGAGCGATGACAGCCCAAGTGACGCCACTTCAGAATTATCACCACGCCACGAACAATCCGCTCCTGCCACCGACACTCTCCCACTCTCATTCCCAAACACACTCGCACCACACTCACAGCATCAGTCCCAACTCGGTGCAATCCGTGCACAATCCGCACTCCCACCATCCCTACCACCACCACCACCACCATCCCCCGCACCCTCACCATCTCTCCTCCAACAACTCCAACCATGCTCTCTCCGGCCACTCGACCTACCACCTCAGTCACCCCAACTCCATGAGCAACCCCAACAACTCGCCCTGCACCACCCCCACCGGGGCCACAGCCACGAGCGCCGGATCCGTCGGCGGCATCGGCACCTCAGTCATCGTCTCCTCTGCCTCTTCCTCCGACAACGGATCGTGTACAAATAACCCCAACAACGCGGCAATCGCTCCTTCCTCCAGCCTCACGCCTTCGTCAGCTACCACCTCCCCCTACTACTCCTCCGCAGCAGTGTCCGCGAGTGTGTCCGCCGCTTCCAGTGATTACTACTCCATCGCGAGTTTCCCCTCCCTCCCCAGCGCCTCCATCCAAGACCCCGCCGGCATTTCCGTGTCCGTCGACGGACAGAACGGACTCAGCTACACCAACCTGGACTCGACAGGTCCCGGAGCCTCGGGTCAAGTCAACTACTCTTCCTACCACTACCACCAGCAGCCGTCACAGCACCAACACCAGCACCAACCCGCGTCCTCCAACTCGCCGTACGACATCGGGCCTAGTCCAACCATTCCCGACCCCACTCTCAGTGTGTCTCCCAACTCCGTCGTCTACAACCCCAACCTCCAAGCCACACAAACCATCAGCCAAGGCTACCACAACCACGCGGCCAACGCTCTCATCAACCCCAACTCCGCTCCCAACCACGACTTCTCCTCCCGCACCGCCATCCCACAAAGTAGTTTAGATCTGTGCGAAATGACTTACGGCAACCTGTCCGTCGGCGGACTCTTCCACTCGCATCACAATCACATCAACATGAACGGAGCGAGTGGCGGAGGCGGGGGAGGCACTTTGGCCAACTCGTCGTCTCCGGTTCCCGGCACCGGCGGCACCGGTTCCTCGGCCTGCTTCCTGTCCCAACATCCAGCCTCGCACCATCTGGGCTACGGGGGCACTTTGAACCACCTGCACCTGCAGCAGCAGCAACAACAACAGCAACAATCACAGCAACTCCAGCAGCACCAACAAGGCCAACTCATGCAAGCATCTCATCATCAATTAACACTAGGCATCAACTCCGTCGGCATCTCAGCCTTGTCCCAGCCCAGTCAAGGCGGCGGCAGCAACAACTCCAACGTCCCCACGTACAAATGGATGCAAGTCAAGCGCAATGTTCCTAAGCCCAACGCACCAGGTAAACACCGATTCACTTTCTTGACATTTCCTTCCTTTCCGCTTGCAACAGTGTCACTTAACCCGCACTCACACCTTCCCGCATAACGTCCGAAGGGACTTGTTCGTCGCGTCATTTTCTATTTTCATCTCTTGTGTAACTCGCTACAATCCAATCGTGTGATGTGCTCAAGTACCTCTCGTACAACTTACTGCACACACAGATAAGATACGCCTTTCAAGTGTTTGTTTTCACCTTTCCCACAAACATTCGTCCTTCCAAAGTATCAACCACAGTTCCCACTCAAATAAACACACCTTGGCTACTCTCATTGAAGCTCATGGGTAGGCCAGCAACTTGCAGGTGCTCATGCAAAGTGTCCGCCAAATCTGACCCACTCCTCACCCACCCCACCTGGGGTCCTTCGCGCTCTTCCTTAAAGGTCGTCTCATACAGTGCAATTACCTCTGACCACTTTATAGCGAAACAAAATCTCCCTTCCAAAGATCATTTGCAGTTCTTCGGAAATCTATTTCATAATCCTATTCAACCCCGCCATTTTTAGCCAAATCGAGAAACTCAAGGCTTATGTTTTTCGGCTACTTTTCAAAGTGCAGTTGTGCACCAGATACCCGCTAAACAGGTCGTTCCGATAAGTATCAACTTTTTATATTAAAAGTAGGTAGTTTTGAAAAATTCTCATTTGGGTTGACGCCTATAAGAGGAAATATGTCCAAGTTATGTAGAATATCCAACGGAATTAGCACATTTGCTTTGGTTGAGTAGCTTTGTCATTTCTTTGGTATCATTTATTTCACGGTTCTTAAAAGGGTCTGAGTCGCTCTGTTCAATACCAAGTCTGGTGATTTGCTGGGACTGTGACAGAAATGGTGCTTGATTTTGAGCTCGTAGACATTTGTAGTCTGTGTTGCATCGTCAGCGACAAAGCGTGCATTTGCATTTGTACAGTGTGATGCTTCATGAAAAGTAAAGTTATGTGGAAAGGCTGGCGTAAGTGGAGTCGTCTGATATTCTTGTTTGTTTTGTTAAACGAACACCGCTAATCAGTGCAACTGGACCCAGCATTGTTCAGAGAAAAACAATCAAGTGTCGCATCGCATACTTTGTCACGTCCAATCCGAGCATTCCGCAGACTCGATTCTTTTGTTGACAAGTAGGTTCGCGAATAAATAGCAAAAGTCCAATCTGCAATCAATCGAAGGTGAGTGGGATTTAAATGTTGGACTGGAAAACGCTCGATTTCGCATCGATTGGCTGTCGTGCCACAATTCAGGTTTCTGTTTCTGCTTCTATCCAAGCACACTGATGCATCGACGAGGCAGGTACATACATATGTGGAACTGAGCTGCAGTGGCTGTTTGGTTTTTGATATCCAATGGTACTGGAGTGAGTGGACATAGAAAGAAGAAGCAGAAGACAAGAGCAGTGGACGATGGACACAAAAGTCAAGAAGGACGGAGCAGTGTTGTCATTGTGTGGTCTATAAATACACGTGAGTGAGTAAATAATGGAGATTGTTTGAAGCGGGGTATCAACGGCTTAGCCGTATACAGCACAGCCACTCACTCCAATGTAGTCCAAGCCATGCTCAGAACAGCGAACGCCTCGTTATTGACAACTTAAGCCTCGATTATCTCTGCCTTGTCAATCACATGTGGCCAATATTAGACTGAGCGATTTGCAACTCGTTCTCCCACAGCCTTTCCTTCCATCCTCGACTCTGTTCGTCACTCGTATCTCCTTAATTAACTCTCCCCATAGCCCCATCTGCATAAGCACACTGCATACCCAGTCCACATCTAAAGTCCAAGTCGGCAGCCGACTTCTCCTCAAACGCTCTCTCATTAAACACGCCAAGTCCTCCGTGAGCTAATCTTAAGCAGTCTTTCATTATCTTGTCCTCCACCGTCTTCCATCCATGTCCACCTCCACTTTCTACCTGCACCACTCATTCCAACACAAACTCGTCCCTCGTCCACTCCAACTCCAACTCGCAGTTGTCACTGTGATTAGTCCTCAGCCTCGGATTCACAGAAATGACTTGCTTTGCAGTCAACCGATGTTGACATGGAGTAGGGATTTGCATCGTGTATATACGCTCAATGTAACAATAACAATAGAAATCAAGCTTAACGGGAAGGCGCAATTGAAGCATGAGTTTGTTTGATTCGCGTTAAAGGCAGACTTGAACAGGTATTGACTCTCGGAGGAAAAAAGAAATAATTTGTATGCGAGGAGTCGGTGGGAGAAATGAATACATTGAGGTTTGTTAGCTGTGAGTGGACGAGAGTTTCGACGTGGACCGAGTCCAACTGACCAGCTGTGTGGAGCGTTGTCGTTGGGATTTGGTGGAGGTTGGAGGGAGGAAGGTGGATGTGTAGGACATGTTGGAATGACAGGGCGAGATGAGACAAGAGGACAAGGAACAAGACACAGACAGCCGTCCATGACATGACATGAGACTCGAGGATCAAATGGAATGAAGCACGGAGGAAATGTAAAGGATTCGATATCAATTGCTCCATCCGCAGCTCCCTTATGTCTTCATTCTCTTGATCGCTCCTTCGGGCTCATCTGCTCACTCCTCACTCTCCTGCCTCTTAATGCAACACGACAGGCTGGAGATGGCTAATTAAAAACTTGTCAACATTCCCCTGCATTAGCTCAGGCGATCAAAGTCATTAAAGACCTCGTCCATTTCTATGGTGCAGGCATCGGCGCAGTTTAAAGAGCCGTGTGAGCAAGTGATGAGGGGATGCTCAGCATTTCATGCTCGTTTTGTTCAGCTCGCTACAAATAGCGCTGTGAATAGGAATGGGAAGTGAAGCGAGTAGGAAATAGACGTGGAAAGTTGTGCTGAGATTGGGTCGCTTCACGGGACCACCCTTCGAGCCACAAATTTGCATACGTCAACCGTCAACTTCTATCAACCACTCGCATCCGACTCGATCTTTTCGCTTTCCACATCTCGAAACCTGCACCCTTTACCTTTCCTGTCCACCAACCACCACCAATTCCCACACCGCATTCCTCACTACACTTCCATCACAATTGCTCCTTCAACCTACTAATCCCCATTTCACATGTCTTTCTGCCAACAACCGCTCTCCACTTTCTTATCCGCCATTTCCTTCCAAAGCAACGTTAAATTCGAATGCCACTGCTCGAGGCAATTGTTCTTTTGCAATCATCGCCATTGCCATTGCCACTTTGTATGTGCAGTCACAAGACTCTCTCTCTCTCCTGCTTACAACTATTCCGCTGTCACGTTTCCGTGTACAACCTAAGAACGCAGCAATTCCCATTGGCAGTAGCAGGTATCATTAGTATAAGCTTAGTCGTCTCAATGCATAAAATTCGACAGTGACGATCCGTTAGTTTTCTTTCACCTTTCGGTTGCATGTTCCTTTCAAGGTTTTAGAATTGCAACGACGGCGGTAAGGGAGTGAGAAATGAAAAAGTGAAGTGAAGTTTAGTGCGAGGCGCATCGGAAGTGTTTGGTTGGGAAAGAAGGGAAGAGTGGAGGGAAGTAATGGAGTTGCGGAAAGATAGACTGACTAAAGGTGAGGAATGAATAATGGATGTGGATTGTGGTTGGTTGCGGAGCTGATTGTCGTAGTCCAAGTTGATGTTCCTGCCATCATTACACAATTACACGGCACTTACTCCGTTTCCACATTCTGAGCTGCTGGGGTGGCCGTGGGAGCCGAGAGCGAGGCAAGTACAGCGTGTAGTCGGGCGGTGCCAAGTTCGTCTCCAGCTCACAGCATCTCTGCACATCTCACGCACTCGTACTCAAAACACTAAAAGCCTGGAGGCTGGCTGACGCTCTTTACTCCGTGCACTTTTACTTCATGCCAAGATTGCCCAATGTGCAATCACTACACTCGCCTTCCCATTTCTCCCCTAAATCCCAACTGTGCGTGGTGAAGTCCCAGAGAGAGAGAGAAGGAGCAGAGCAAGATGTAGTCGTTTGGGTTTTTAGTCCTCAAAAGATGGGAATGGGTGCGGCGGGAACAACTATCACACCGAAGGAGACGTCAAACAGCGACCAGCGTCAAGGAGTTGTTTGGAGAGTGCGTGAGCAAGCAATTTATCAGTCATTTGTCATCTGACTTGGCGTGTCAAGTGAAGAGCGTGAGATGAGCAAGAGATGAGACGAAGTGACGTGAGGACAAATGAAAAATAGGCCAATGATGGTTTCATGCATAAACCACACAGAGTGAGGACCAGGCTGCAGAATCTGAATGCGCTCTTGGTTTAGAAATTGGACGTGGTTTTGACAAACTGGAAGCAAATATTCAAGTTGTCACAGATTCAGTCTAGTCTTGTGAGCCGAATCATTGAAAATTCAACGAAAGCTGGAGGTGCGGCTGTAGCTGCAGTTGCCACACGAACCGTTCACGGACAAGGTTCTTAAGAGGCTGTGGTTACTGGCGGTGGTCTGCTGCAGTCCACACAGCTCCCACAAACAAACACGAAGTGTACATAAAAGTAAACTGTTATTGGTCCGATAATTGCAAGTTTGCTTAACCGGCCCTTCGTTGTTTGTTGGTGGTGTTGTGTTTTTAGGTGCATGTGCTGGTGGATGACATGGATTCGGACAAATATCGATTCGCTCGTAATGCACAATCAGTGGAGCTTTCCACATTATCAATCTCGTGCACCAGCGTCATAAAAACAAATAGCCGTCAATAATAACAGCACTCATTTGGGGTAGGGAGCATTCGAGGAATGGAAATAAATATGCACGTAGGTCCCACAACGCGTCATTTATGGCCACTCCGATTTCGTTTCTTCTTCGCCTGTTCACGTTGCAGCGGAAGCAAAGTAGCTGGAAAGCAACGAGTTGCATCACAAACGCCATGTTCAAGTCCAGGCTAAAAACAATACGGCGGTGCTCTGAGTGCTTCCACTCCCAGCCAT
>JAAXYX010001799.1:0-20574 GCA_036851915.1 Ptenothrix huangshanensis | reverse complement strand
AAAAGAAGCAACCGAACCGAAAAAAGTATCTTCGGTTCGGTTAATTATCGCATTCGAACCGAACCGAAACTCGAACCGACTCGAAATTGTTCGGTTTGACTCGAACCGTGGCCATCCTTAATTCTGAATGATACTTTTGATATTTTAAGCTAAAGGTCGAACGGAGTAAACGAAACAATTTTTAAAAGTGATCAAAACAGAATCTTGAGCGTGTACAAAATTCTTCATAAATGCAATTTTCAATGCATTTTAAGAGCTAAAATACCAAAAATCGTGCACTGTCCTTTTTGACCATGTTCAAAAAATGTAATTCAAGCTTTTTGGAGCAGTATCTAAAATGGCAATTCAATTTTTGCAACTTCGCAAAATTTGAAACAAATAATTAATCCAAACAAAAGGAATCATGCAACTGACCTTAACCTTCCTTTCCTATTCCTCCCTAAAAATAAAAGATGCAAGTAATAATTATGATAGAAAGCCCTGCATTTAAGCCTTAAAACACATTAACCTACATAACACAGAATACAGGTAATAAATCATACAAACCTTCTTTGCCGCCAACAATCCTCATTTGTGGGAGCATCGGAGACACACCACATCCATAATGCTTGTCTAAACTAATATTAGGTTGTGGGGTGGTGGTTGATGCAGGATCAATAAATATCGTTGTAGGTCTCTGCGTCGTCTTTTTATTATTATTGCCAAATGAGAAATTCGGGTTGTACACCGTCGATGGTCTCTTCGTGGTGGTGGTTGTCGTCGTTTCTGAATTGGAATTCGAAATGGTGGTTGTGGGTTGTGTGCTTGTGCTAGTCGTGGTAGTTGTGAACAATGCTGAGTTGCCTGTTTGGAAACTAAAAGTTGGTGAACCGGAACCGGAACCAGTACCAGTACCAGAACTACTTGAAGAAGGTGGCATAGATTGTGATAGAGTACTCAAGGAAGGTTTGTGTTCCTCTGGAAGGCTGCTAACATTCGAGGTGACAAAAGGAAGTTTGAGTTCAACTGTGTTTGACGGCGAAGCTGAACTACTGGAGAAGTCCGTTCCAGAATTTCCGGGGAAAGGTTTAGAAGTAATCGCGGGGACGGATTCCGCGGGAGACAAGGCAGTTAAAGGCAAGGTTAAAGGCTTATCAGTGGTGGTTGTGGTAGTAGTTGAAGTACTTGTAGTAGTTGTTGTTCTCGGAGTTGTTCTGAAGGTGGGTCTTGTCGTCCACGTTGTCATCGGTGGATTCGTAATCGGTCTTCCAGTAGTGGATGGTCTAGTTATCGATGGGAACTTGCTGGAGGACGTAGTCACAGCTGATGGGAACTTTGTCGTAAAGACAGATTCATGGGAAGTATGGAAAGCGGAGGAAGAATCAGGATCAGCATTCGTGCTGGCTGTGGATGTTGACGTAGATGAGGAAACTAAGGCAGACGCGGAGGCAGAGGACAGTAATGAAGAAGACGGAGATGCGAATGAGATGGAATTGTGATCCATAACGAAATTGGAAGACGCATTGTGACCACAACAGGAACCGAACATGAAGCCGTCAACACACATGCCTAAATGCTTCCCTTCCGTCTTTAAACATTCCCAAACAAACATACACGTCCCCGTCCTTTCTTCCACCGTACAAGGCTTCGGACTGATTTTGTAAGAACCTGGAGGAACAAACAGACCGTGCCAAATTAAATCAAACATGTTTTAAATCAAATAATTAAATCGGGCCACAAATAATAACAAATCATGCTGTTCAAAAAACAGTAAAATTCTTCTTCGGCAATAAAATTTATGTAGGCAGTTACCCATATCTTTATGTTGGATATGATTGCTTAACATTTTTCGTTCGCTCTCAAATAACAGCAAAATGGTGTTTTAACTCATAGATATGCTTCGAAAAACTTTACTGACTATCTCAAATCCCCACATTGAATGAGTTAAAATTAGAAGTTGCAAATTAATCCCATTACGCACAAATAACGAAAAACGCACACGCATAGTACGGTAATTCATCTTCAAGCGCGTCCCATTACTTTAAAGGGATTTGAACTTTTGTTACGTATGTATATTGCCATATTTAACACGATAATGTAACAATACTTGTAGATTGTGAGCAATTACTATAAAAATAAACATCCAGAACGGAACATTACATCCTAACAAGATCACCACATCACGGCAAAATTAACATGTACGCACAATGCACTCCCAAGTTTTTCCATATCCAACCACACCTAAACATCCTCTCGACTTACCAACTGTTTTCCACTAACCAACTGGAATGTATTACTACACTTGTCAATACATGAAACTACGCAACATATGGCTTAGCTGCAAACTCCTTTTATTTACAACTATTATTATTAGTGTGCCAGTTTGTAACCACCTACTTGTCCAACGTGCACGGCATAATTATACTTATTAACTACATTTTTATAAATGCAAAACTTCCTACGTAGGTATACGCTATTTCCAAAGAGCTTACAAAGTTTGCCAATTAGATAGCGCGTTTTGCATTTTTGACGCTTATTCACACGCATTCATTTACGAATATGTAATTAAGGCAAACGACATTCGTTTCAAAATCATTTTGATACCGATAAATTTCACATTCTCAAAACCGCGCAGATAGAACTTTTTGAATATTTTCAAAATGCCGTACGAGTGCTTATTTAAATGTGGAAACTTAAAAGAAATGTTGGGTTTTGCCTTAATTAAAGACATGCAAATCCAGTATTTTAAACTTTTCTAAATTCAGACTGTAAAAATATAGTCAGCAGATTTTGGAAAAATACAAAATGTATAATTTTACACGTGTATAACACCCAGTAGTATAAGTACGTAATTACGTTTTGTACCTTTCTAAAATCACAGAAAAGTTACATATGTTAAAACTACTTCCATTTTAAAATCTAACATGATTCATATTTTAATAATCCTCCTCAAAAGCTTTTGTGCATTCCAGTCCAGAGCTGTTACATAGTTCTTAAAAAAACTTCATAATCATAATTCATTCAAAAGGTTCTAAATTACACACATAAGGATACATCCCTTACAAAGTTTTTCATTTAGATACAATATTTTGTTCCAATGATAATGTCCTGTTCACTGACACAACAGATACAGATCCAAGTAAAAACATAAGCTACCTGCCTACATACAAAACCAAAACCAACGCAACGCCACAAACCAAACCCAGTCCAGAAAAGGAGAAAATAAATTTCCAATTCAAAATAAATGTCCCCTATTGTAATTTATAATTTTGCAATAATAATTACTACTATGATCATCATCTTCACCTAGTGCCTAATGAATGCTTGGTGACAAAATACAGAAAGCCTAACGACTTTAGCCTTACGACAACAATAAACCACACCACATCATAATGCACTTCGAACGTCACATGTCTTTAAATCATCTACATTATTACGAGCTACAACTTGTACTAAACAATCATAAACACTTGAAATTTCAATATTTGAATACTAAAATGTCACCTAACAAAACGAGAACAAAACCAACCAGCAAACATCACTCCCTACCCAACGTGAAACCCATCAACGTCAAAGACAAATTCCAATTCGAAACTTAAGCACAACATGAACATAAGCTACAAACTGTAATCGCAAACCGTAAACAGATACTACCTAATATAGACAATACAAAAAGATAACACCGGTAACAGGTAGTTATAATTATTGCCTAACACCAATTACTTACAACAACAAGATCTTGTACAACAACGTAACTTTACACAGGTATTCAGATTCGATTCAAACTCATGACTTACAATACACTAATTTATGATTTCACCAACAATCCCTGTCCTGTCACAATTACTCATAATATCTATCCATTTACGAATTCCTCTTAGGATTTATCCATTCAATTTTCTGGCTCTGGTTCCGGTACTTATCCTTATGCTCAATTCAACTACATGAGTTCTCTTCATGTCATCACCATCACGACTGTCATTGCTTGCTTTTGCTTCTCATAATTTCTTTGTCTTGTCCTTGTCTGCAGTCTGTATCGAAATTAGAGCCACAATCCGATTGTTGTGCAGAAAATGACGAATGACGACCACGATGACAGTAATAATCATAACAATGACAAGGATAATAACAATAACAATCAAGGCACCTGTGATGTCGTTCTGATTCTTATTCTGGTTTAGCTAATCGTGGTCGTTCCCAGAGGATCGTTATGACACAGCGTATTGTGCCTACACTTTATGCGGTGGACTCTAAATTTCCAATTTTCAACTTCAAAATTTCAATTCGTGAAATTCTATCCCTCACGCTACGGCCGGCGACTTCAAAATTCAAAATCATGACGTGTGCAATGATAATGTTAATCATTTCAATCTTTCCAGAGTTTCAAATTCGAGACAACACAAAACACAATGGAATGTAGAATGGTCGAAGCAGAAAAGAGAAAATCAAGCCAACAAATTTAGCGGCAGAGAAAAGAAGACAGTCGATTTTCTACATACGATCATGCAACTCAAGCGTTGTTTTCGTTGTCGTTGTTGTCGCGTCAGCGAAGCGTCCCACTATCATAGTCATAATTAGTTAATTCAATTATATAAAGCTATGGCTCCATTATACTATATTATATTAGTGTATTATATGGTATCTTATTATTAATTAATAACATCCCTTACAACCAGGCATTCTCTAACTATGAACCGTGAACAGCGTGGTAACAACAATCGTCCATTTCTTCACTACGCCCAAAAAGAAAAGTTAAAAACCTTACACATCTACCTGAATTTCAAATTATTTTAATTGCATTGCAATAAATTTATTCTAATACAATATATGCGACTGTCTGTGCAGTAGTATAATTATTTTTGCAATCGTAATAATAATGATAACAATAATTAATTGTAATTTACAAAATATTATTATTATTATACAATTGCAAAATGTAAATGACCATCTGAAATAATTACACCTAAATGCCAATAACCTAGGAACGGAATAGGATTAAATTTTAACCCATATAATTTCCATTAGAAGCCATGTTCAAAAGCTGTATATATATGTATAGTCACGGCTAAAAGATTTAAAAAGTGGGAGGTTTCAAATCATAATTGAATTACATACATATTGTAAAAACAGATCTAATTACATAGAAAATATCAAGACATCGTGAAACAATCCGGAGAACTAAAATTATATTTTAAAATTCAAAGACTGGAATTCAAATAAATAAAGGATAAAACTCATTTCAAATTCTCTTCCTTTTCCCATTGAAAAAATGTGCATATTGCACGATTATTACAATTTACTGGTTGCAACTTGCCGAAAAGGCAGACGCGTGAATGCGAAATGCGAATGCGATCCCAGTAAAGTAAAAAAGGTTGCGGAAATTCTCAAAGACACAATGATTTGCTGATTTTCATTGATTTAAGTGCACTGCTCCACTCCACTATATACCATACAGCAGCTAAATCATCTTCCTTCCCACCACTAACCAAACCACCAAAGTACCAAACACCAACCACTATATTAGTCCGACGGAGATCTAAAACTTGAAAAGGGCAGAAATAGAGACATACTAATAGACACAAACCGACACAGTAATACAAATGACTCTCGGCAGAATACAATAAATAGTTGGGATGCAGCGTGAAATGGATTTCAAATGGCAATACACCTATGTGTGGCGTGGTATCGTTGCATTGCATGGCATGGTATGGCATGGCATGGCATCGGCATCGGCCACGGCTATGGATCATGGACTAATGGATTAAAATAGAGAACAATGGAATCCAACAAAAAAGAAAAAGAGAAACCTCAAGTCAAGAAAGAAATCAAAAAAATTGTTGACTTTGCTCAAATAAAGTTGAAGTCGATCTTCTTCCTATTCTTGAGCATCATCTTTGTCATCGTCACCGTGGCTGTCGCCGTCGTCATATCGTAGTCGTAAGTCGTAACTCAAAACTTGGAACCCAATTTATGTACCAAACTACTAGAGATAGATTCCGCACACACAAACACAACAATGTCGACAACAAAAAATGAAGTAAAAAAAGTAGTAGCATGGTAGAATCCGCACGCACGTTCAAATCAAACACCAGTAGTTACGTTGCAATTTTGAATTTGCTTTAAGTAAACTAGTAAACCATTGTTGTGTTGTTGCTTTTTGCTTCTTCGTCTTCTTCTTCTTCTCCTCCGTAGCCTTTACTATGTATTTACCCCTCTCCAAATACTATTTGCCATTTTACCTGAGTCTGTGCATTATTGAAACTGAACGAGATAAAGAAGGTAAAGAAGAGAATCATAACCAAACCATATCACACATTTTCTTTTTCTCTCTAACTCTAGATACCTACAGCTCTATATAGGTAACTAAATGTTTAGAAAATATGTGCCTGTAGATTGCACTACAACAATATAAATAAGTAAGTATCTCTACGAGCACGATTACAATTTACTTTACTTTACTTATACATCCAAAGTTATAGTTGATTGTGAGACATTGTTTACACGCTCTACTAACTACCTCAATCTATCTCTATCTATCTATTATACATCAAGCCGAATTCATTCCTATTCTTTCTCTACATGTTTCTCTTCTTATTTCAATTATACTATATCTGCTTATCTACATTCAATTCAAATCCGCAAAAAGTAAAAAAACAAAAACAAAAAAGGAGGAATTTACTTACCTACTGTCTTGCTTGCCTTTTCTAGCTTTTGAGTTTAACTCACTTAGCCGCATTACTTAGAAAATTACTTATGCATTTTGGTATTTTATTATCTGTATTGTCTACCTAACTTGTTACATTTCAGTAGTCATCATTTTCCTGAGCATATTCCGCTTTTAAGTCAAGCATAGAGAAGTGTTATTGCATAAATTACATCAATAATGGATTAATATTAAATCCCCTTGTTTACTGTTCGACTCAGATGGCCATACGATTAGTGCTACTCATAATCATCCTTAACTCACGATATCAATTATAGAATGTCAAACTGAAGACAAAATTATATAACCTAATTGTATAAAAAATAGTCATAATAAATTAATATTTCACCGATTCTAAAGATGAGACAATATTAACTCCTAGTAGGAGATTATTTAACAACTGCACTAATTAAGATTCCCTAAATTCTCAAAGTTCAAAAATTAATTTAAATTCTTTCTGTGAGGATCCTGCTCCTCTGTTCGCGTTGCTTCTTTAGCTGTATATTATTTTAGGGTTTGTAATTTGCGCTATAATCATAAAATCAAGGCATAGCGTACAACATACCTAAATGTTCAGGCCCTAATGTCTTAAAAACATGTGATACATAACATTGCCTCATGAAATAACTGGGCATGCTACGATGCTATAATATTTAATAGCAAAAGCTCAAAATATTTAAAAAGAACTTTAGGACAGTTAAAAAATTAACAAATAAATAAACGGTAATTATATAAATGCCTATATGTTTGCAGCATCATTATATATCTATCGTTATACATGCAAAGTCAGTTGAGTAGTATAATTAAATCACCAGGTGTAAAATACAGAATTATTCTCTCCATTAAATTAAGAGGGTATTAATGCACAGTGAGGAAATTTAATATAATGTTTACTGTCTACTGACTGTGCAGTGCAAATATATCTACGATAATATTGCCATACTTTTCACGCATTTTTTAATAAATGAATATATACCTAGTCCTTGACACTTTGAACCTGAGAGAGTAGGAGAAAAAATAAATGTCTACGTTTGGAATAAGGAGGATTCGCTGCATGATTATAAAATGTGCATCAACCTTTTGACTTGATTTATGCAACATTATCTTTCCATTAATATAATTATAACAATTACTGTTTATTTATTTATAGTGAGTGCAGCTTCTGCTTTAATGTATGACTTTGCTACAGAGCCCATTACAGTGCAACACACCTGTGCTGTGAAATCTGAAATGCGTGAGGAAGCACATGCAAGTTGGGCTTGTGTGTGAAGACGAACGCATAACGCAGTCCAAGTCCAACTGGAAGGTGGCAAGGCAAGACAAAGTCTGATAACAGTTTCATATACGTTCATGTTCCTGGCTGGCTCTCTTCGAGTGATTTTAATGGAAAAACACTTTACCTCTGACTATCATAAACATAGACATGTTACACGATGGAAGGATACCAACTTAAACTCAAAACTGTTTCTTCACCAAAATTTTATCCCCCGTGACGTGACCACAGTACCATCAATTTTGTTAGCGTAATTAAAAATTAAATTAAAGCAAATCAAATCATTTCCATCTCAATCTGCTAAACAGTAACTGCTCATATCTTGCTTTAAGACTCAAATTTTTACTTTGGAGATTTCTTCTATTTCTGTCTATTTAAATGCACTTACCTATACTGTGTACATACCTACTAAAATATGAAATGAAATACCTACGTGGAAGGTGGCTCTTCAAAATAAAACACTGGCCGACTGACTCGCTAAGTACTTAGCACACAACTGAAACACCTGCAACAATACCTAGTAATTATTATTGCAATGAGCATTGATTTGGCATGATTATAAAACGATGGCAGATTTGTTGCTCTTTAACTATTCTAGAGAATTTCATTATTTTCTCTTTTCTACATCTAATTACTTATTCATTCATTAATGCCTCTTTCCGCCTCATTAAAATGCGAATATTCCTTTGCCAAATGGTAAAAGAAATAAGAGCAATCAATACTTTATGTGTGTACTCCATATGTGTGTTCACAATAGGAGCATGAGTACACACACAAGGTATTTCCCAATGTACAGCTATATAAACACTACATTTTGCAATTTACATTTCGCATTTTCGCATTCCGACTCCAACTGATTTCAAAGTTTCACGGCCAGAGTCAAAATGGAAAATCATGTCAAGTTCTGTCATTTAATTTAATTTATTAGAAAAGAAAATCAAACATGCCATGCCGATGCCGATCTCGATGTGGATGTCGATACCGATACCGATCAATAGTCAATAGATGTGGAAAACAATCTAATCTGACATGGCATGGCATGGCATGGCTGGCATAGTATACTTTACTTCTTCTAGTCACAGGACGACAAAAAACTATAAACTACATATTAAGCAAAGGCCCGAAGGCATTTGACAGCAATTTGCAATTTGCATTTGCTGTTTGCATATGTCTACGGTTTGCATTGTGTTCTGGATTGTACTGTATTGTAGTGCAATGCACATTAAATCCGCACTAACTTGCTATCCATACAATATGCCTACTTACACCTATATCTTGCTTCCTTAGAAAAATCTGTGGACTCGAAGATGAGCCCAGACTATAGAGATAAAACACGAGACGAGAACTGGGAACGCAAGGTAATAAATCATGCATCAAAATCAACTCTCAAACTCACACACACCATTTAATCACAATAAATAATCATAAATTATAACGATCTATCTATTAAATTTTGCATTTCCCTGAGCTGCAGAAGGCTAACGCTAACACCAACACTAGCCCGCTAACGTTAATGCTCACGATAAAGCTAACGATAATGACCACGATAACGATAGCTAGTCTATGTAATAAATTCAAGTAGTCAATAATTATTATGCCCATATATCGAAACTATTAAGATAGCCTATAACCATGAAGGATTGAAAAGTAAAAATGAAAAATGGATTAAAGTAAAACTGAAATTAAAAATTTAGAATTTAGATTCCGATCATAACGACAACAATAAAATACTGATAGGTAAATAAATGGAATTTTTTCACTCACCATTAAAAGTATAAGCATTTGAAGAAGCTGAGGTGACAAAAATTAAACAAAACCAAGGAGCACAGTTCACAAATAGTAACAGATAAAAATTTAAAATTGAAATGGGGCAACTTTGGAGACGTGCTCCAGTTCCACATCCAGTTCTTCTCCTTCCATGTCCACTCAAGCCATTCGGACGCGGACGAGGATGAGGACGAGGATCGCCTCCATTTGAAAAATTTAGTAAATGCATTAACTTTAATGTGACCATTATATATATATTTATTTAGTTTATGTAATTAACTAGGCTGACTTGATCGAGGTTGGGTTTGTATTTGGGTTTGAGTCTTTATCGGGGTGTTTGCGGTCATGGGAGGGACTTTTTAATAGTCAACGTCTCTCCTCACTTCCTTAATTGTTTATAGGAGTACAGTAAAACTTGATATTACACTTGTACTAGTAGCAACATGTACTAGTAGTTATATGCCTGTTTAAAAATTGTTAACTTGGTTTCAGTTTAAAAATGAGACTTTGGTAATGTAGATTTGTGATGGTCAAACAAAAGGTTGGGGGAGATGGAAATGGGCATCTTCATGTTTCTTGCTGATAGCTACTTGTTTTACTTCGTTCTCTTGCTTTGTTTCCTATAATTATTGACGAGCTAGGATTCGATTCGATACGATACTGTAAGATTCGCTACGATTCGATTCTTGATGTCTATGAGATGAGATCAGATGGGAAGAAACGAGCAGTAATTACAAGTATACTGAATTCATCGATTCAATATTATAATGAAAGGTTTCACCGTATCGTATCATAAACACACACACACACTAGCACTAACTAACCAACTCACTCACTCACTCAGCACAGGTAAGTAAGTAAATAAGTAACGTGAGTAGCGTAAGTAGCTTGTTTTCTTTAGCTTAGCTTAGCTTAGTTTGGTTTCGCTGAGTTTCGTAGAGTTTTGGTCTGGGTGTTTGGTACGCCTTGAGGAGTACGTACAGGTAGCAGCCGTGGAAATTAAATACAATTTCAGTAGTACTTAAGAAAGAAGACTCGAGGATTATGGTATGGTATGGTAAGGTTGTGGGTACTCGCTGTCTGAATAGTCTATCAAGACGAAGACTTGTTGACGGTCCGACAGTCACCGTCCTACTAACACACTCTTCTTACTTTTTCTTTTCTCTTCTGCACCAAGAAGTTTCAGTTGAAGTTGGTCTTGGTCTTGGAAGTCTTTGAATGTTGAAGAACCAACAACGAAAGATCCAACAACCACCAACTATCAAGAGTAACCAACTTGCCACTATTGCGAAGTCACAATCACAATGTGACCGACGATACCTCCTAACATCAACACCTGACTTCTGAGTCTTGTCTTTTACTTCAAACCCATGACTGAATAACACAGCTTGATCCTCTCTTCATTTTCATTTTGAGTCTCTTTACAATTCTCAAAACTCAAGAACAGTCTCAAAGCTCCATACCATAGAGCCCCGTCATTGTTTCTCTCTTTTTATTTCCCGTCCACAGTCTTTTGTCTTGCTTTCCTCTTGTATAAGAATTTTCCTTGGCATTAATTACTACACCTTGTCATATCCCCAATCCAATTTTAATTCCAATTCCGTATCCTCGAGTGAGTTATCGATGTCTATTTCGATGACGACGAACAATTGCCCCTGTGTTCCAAGTCTGAATCTGAATACAAAAATAATAAAAAGGTATGAACAACAAGCGCTGCATACAGATTATCAATTATCAATAATCGTCGAATACACACATCAAGCATCAACGATTCCTAATCATAATCGTCATCTTCACCGTTGTCCCCGTCACAAGATTTTCACCTTTAGCATACGTGTTGTTTTACGTTCTTGTGCTTCTTGAGACTACCTGTCATTATTCTATTGCATCGGAACTAATTTAGGTACCTATCTACCAGAGTACTCCAATCTGCTCACTCAATTATAGGTAGGTAGTTGGTTTAGTTTTGATGTTGGTGTTAGTATTTGGATTGGTATTGGTTTGTTGGCAGTTCTTTAACGTTTTATTGGTTTCTTGGTGTTGGCTCCTGTCCTGCCCTATCCTGTCTATCCTGTCACCATTCTATTTCAAAGAAAATCAACTAATCAACGATGGAAAATTGGAAATTCAAATTCACTGACAAACTATTAAACAAGTTAGTAATTTATAAATTCGAAATCGAAAATTCCAATAGTATTATTACAACCATTGTAGAAGTAACATGGGAACAGAGATAAAGAGTCATTTACGTTAAGGACTCGATTTCAATTCTGGATACACCATTTTCTGAACACGCCCCACTGTACAGTATACAATGTAAATACTGAAGAAAGGACGTCAAAGGAAACGGAGAGAGTTGCACTACTCACTACACCACACTACTGACACTTTTACCTAGACGGATGCACCAACTACAATCAACAATGCAAAATAATACAAACATAACACAAGTTTAGTTATCAATACGATACGATGCGCTGCAATTAATGATATGCATAAACAGATCTTCTAAAGGTAGGTGACAACGACAGCTATAGCTATGTCTACCCAATCAGTCTATGATATCGAATCGAATCGAATCCAATATCATTTCCAATACCAACTGTCCATCACCAATAGTGGAGTGGAGTACATCAAAAACTTGGGCTTCATACCTTGTTCCTAGGTATTTGAAAAGAATAGTTGATGTTGATATAGGTGATTTGATTCGATTTGATTTGATGATTTTGATATGACGTGATGATCGGGATCATAACGACGATCAGTAGAGAGTTGGTTTTGCTTTGGTTCTTTGTTTGATAAGGATGATATTGCTATTCGTATTGTTGTTAGTGTTGATCGTCAACAGTTAATTCCTTATGCTAATAGTTGATGCTTGATCCTGACTTGGCTCAACTTTTCTACATCGTTGATTGTCTACTTTATCATGCTTTATTTCTCCTTGTATTGTATGCCTTATAGTGTCCTATACTTATACTATATAGCAGCTACCTATCTTGGAACAAACTGCAAATGGAGATCCACGCTGATTGCCGATCAACTCAGATATGCTACACACTAGTGATTTTCATTTTTCATTTCGCAGCTTCTGTATGCTGTGTATCTTGTGCGTATCTTCTCAACTGAATCTTCTCCGTCTGACTGACACGTTCGATCTTATACTCGCACCTTATAACTATTACCACAAGTAAACCTAAGTCCCATTAGAAATTCCAATGTGGAATTCTTCCAACATAACACCAACAATGTAATTAAACCAACAAAGCCCCAACGCCATAGAATAAAATATACCTATATCTAGTCATTATATATATAGGAATATATTTGTATACTCACCTTTAGATAGAAGTTCTTCAGCTACGACGATGTCATAGTCTGCTTGAATGAAATAATGCCAATGCCAACTTTAAAGCCAGAGTCAGCAAAGTGGCCAAGTCAAAAGTGACTTCGTGACTTCTGTGCAATAATGTTGAAGTTGAGGTTGATTCGTTGATGCTTAAAGCCGTCGATGTCGATAGCAACACTGCGTTTGTTTGGTTTTGTATTTTTCTTCAATCACCTGTGCAATACTTGTTCCACGTTCAAGTCCACTAGAACCAGCACCAGAACTAGAGTCAACTAAAGTAAGATGTAATTGTTTATCGTAAAAGTAACTTTTCTAACGTCTTCTTCTTCGTCGTCACACACGCTACTTCTCACTCCTCCTTCTCCAATGGGGCCATTATTCATTTCTCATTTCACTTTTTTCCATTCAATGCACAATGGAAACTTCTGGCCTGGCCTGGGTTGGCTCGATTTTCGATGCAATGCCAAATCTAAATGAAATCCAGTTCGACGAATAACCTTTATACTAATGCCGTACTGAGAATTACATTAGTAGATGACTAGAAATAGGGTAATCGTTACAGACTAGACTGAACTATTGTCTACCTTCTGTCCTTGCACTTTCTGAACACCTGACGGTGCATATGATAGCAAACAATTACAATAAATCTTTCCGGCACCGACTTCACGTGATTGGATCCCAGCTTAAGTATAATTCCGATGTAGATCCAGGTACTTGTCCAGTTCCAAGTCTAGATCCAGTTGCGGTCACCTGTTTAATAATATTTACACAAGAATAATCCCTTGTTTACACTTTCCCCCACAATCAACAATCACCTTCCTGACCAAGTCATCACGGTTACAATCGATTAAAGACCCTTTGTTCATATATCCATTACGGTATATCCACAATCAGCTGTCCTCTTAATACGTTTGTCGCCGACAACCGACTTCCCAGGTGTTGGCACCTGAAAAAATAAGCTCCTTTTACAACTAAGGTAACCTCACGAATTAATAGAAATTGTAAGTTACAATGACTACCTTACCACAAGTTTTAGAATCGCGTTCCTGCAATCACTAATTTTTCTAGGACATTCTTGGCCTGGCATTTATTCAGAGTGCCCCATAAAAATTCACATGAATCTTGTAAAATAATCTTTACTGGTCTTGGTCCTGTCTTACGGACGGTTGTAGTCATTTCTAAGCAAGCACTTTGCAATAAAGGTCCAACTTTGTTAGTCACTAATGACAGTGACATTTCCACTTGCGGTAGCAGTTACAATTGCAAGTGTTGACATCCATTGGGTTTGGATTTTGATGTGAGTACGTCGGCAGTCAAAGCATTATCTTGGATCATATCAATCAAATACCTGTCCCAAAGTACCTAATACATAATAGTCGAGAAGGTAGACGATAGACATTTGACGATAATCGAAGAGTTCAATAGTTCAGCCAGTTCAATTCCATAAATTCCATAAGTATACATACCAGTATTTCATCGTTTCAGCCAGATAGAAACGGCGTTGTGTACATATAATTACGAGGGCATTGTTGGAAAGTGTTTGTGAGGTTGTAAATAAGTGAAGCTGAAGGAGACCCTACGTGCTACTAACTACATATATCCACCACCTACCAACACCTGAACATCAACAACCAACATACAGAATAGGCCAGGCCAGAGATCCGTCCCGTGCAGTCAAGATAACCTTTATAGAAACTAGGTTCTAGAAGGCAGGCAGGCAATGGGAAATTAAGTTCAGTTTCAATAATAAATAATGGTTAATGGTGTAGGAAGTAGGAAGGTGTTCATAAAAGAGGTGTACAGGTACATAGGCGAGGAGAGAAGAGACTCCTGAAGGTACTTACTCTATATCCTAGGTATGTCTAGGTAGTATGTGCCATGGGCAATTATTCTGTTCAACAATACTTTTAACCGACGTTCTCTAGCAGATAGAAGAAACAATAGTTTTTAAGTGTAACTAGTATTAGAGTGTATGAAGCATTAGAGTTACAGTCGATGGTGATTGCGATTACGATGTGATGCGATGGTATGGTATGGTTAATGGTTGGTGTTGGTGGTTGATGCGGCTGTGAAGGTGTTATAGTAGTTTCGTTTCCAAGTCTCGATCGTCTAGGAGTTGGTTTCTTGCTCGTCGTTGTCGTCTTCGATGTCGTTAGTTGCTGTTGTCAGTTATTGCTATTGCTTTGCTGATACTGATGATCCCTTGGAAAAAGGAAGTAGTTTCAACCACGTTGATTCGAGCTGAACACTTCGAAGATTTGGAAGTTGAAGGAAGTAGGTCACCAGGTGAAGGGCTTCTGCCTCATAATCTCCACAACTCGAGCAAAAACATATCCACCAACACAGCACTAACCACCATACCATCTTCATCCTCGTCGTCCTCAGCTATGTTAAATGTCGAAGACCAAGACATGGATGGATTGACGACGACGATCAAGTAACTAGACAAGACAGTCAGAGTCCATAATTCTATTTCACATTTCATTTGGCCTTCGTCTAATCGTCTACTACCAGAACCAGAGATCGAACTGAACCTTAAACAAAAACTATTAGCATTACGAACCCACAGACAAAGACAAAAACGAAGAAAAGAACATCAATATCAGGACCAGTATCAGCATGAGCAAAAGCAAAGAGCAATTGAGGCAATCATCATTGAGTATGTATTCGTGTAGGTATTATTTTTACTGCTCTTCTCTCTTTCTTTCTGTCTTTCTTCTTTCTTTGCTTCTTGATAGACGGCAAGCTGCGAGAACATCAACAGTAACATCCCAAGCTGAACTTTGAACACCTAGACCAAGAAATAAAAATTTCTTAGAGCATCGTAAAAATCTTTTCATCTTTCAATTCCAAACGGAGCTTCAAACTTACGCCTATTGTACCTGTACTTAAGGGTGGTTGATGGTTACTTACAATTGCAGCTTATGGTTATGGTTATGGTTAGTGTTCAGTCTTTATGTCTTTATATCTTCTTCTTCTTCGTCATCCCTCGTCCATGGTAAAGATAAAGAAAGTCTTTTTTAAGTCTTTGCACTTCCAATGCTCACCTTTCAATCTCAAACGGGTCGGCCGTATTCTTCTATTAGCACCTCCAATTCCGATTCCAAGTACAAATACTAAGCACAAGTACAAACTTCTAATACACACTACTCGTGCAGCTACAATCTCCAACTTTGACTGAACTTTATGTTCCTCGATTGGCATTAGTTGTGCTGTCATATGTAGCTCAAATAGATTTGACATTTCAAGTGGGTCCAATCAACAAATCCTATCTTTTTTCAAGTTACTTTTCTACAGCTACAAGAAAATACCTACTTACATAATTACCTTGGTCATGGCCATGACCATTAACCGCATGCAACATGACATGTACCGTGATGTGATGTACCATGTACCATTCCCCCATTCCTTGATTTTGCCTCAAGACTCAAACTGACAACGACAAAAAGGGCTGACGACTGACTCCTGAATTGACCATCATCTTGGCCAGGCTTGGACTCGGATATCTTCTTTCCTTTCTTTCTTTGCTTCCACAATTTAATACTAAAGACTAATCTTGAGAACTGAAACTGCAACTTTTCCACTCCTTCACTTAATTGCTACTGCTAATACAACTCTGTTATAGCTCATAGGCATTAGTCTCGTCTAGTCCTAGTTTTTTCTCATGATAAAGGTAATGATGGTCCATTCAAGCTCACATTCACCATCACTATCTCTAAAGATTACTTTTCATTTTCACTACTTCCACTTGATGTCGATTATTAATTTACAGAGTACACTTTTCAGCCTTCAGTCTTGTGGTCACTACTTTTAACTTTCAGTCTTCATAATTTCAATTTGGATTGCAATGGAATTCAAAGTAGTTTTACTAATAGTTCCTGATAGCAGGATTACTGCTCCACAGGTATTGACAGGTGTCGTTGTCATTTTATTTTATCATAGTATGCGATTTTCATTACAAACGTTTGGAAAACGTCGTATGCAGCCAGTGGCATGAGGGGTTTAGCGTTGGCAGTGTTTTAAAAAAAAAGATACTCGGATTTCTGTCAAAGTAACGTCGCTATTACAAGCTCATTCCCTCACACGTAAAGTGATTGTCATGGTTAATCTAATCTGCTTGACTTAATGTCATCATGACATGTAACTTTTAGATGCACCAACGCATTGTTAACTTCACTGACACATAAAAGGATGAGCTTATTGGCAATAAGGTGTAGTAGGTGATCTGAAATAATTACAGATAGGCAAAGGAGCTCTTGAACTTGAACATACCTTATTTGTTTGCACTGCACACTGCACAGTATTGCATAGTAAGAAGAACAGTGTTAAGTACACTGGAAAAACTAGATAATCTTAAAACCGGAAAAGCGGATCTGAAGTGCCAGAAATCTACTCGTATTTTATATAATTAGGTAAATTGCAAATACACTTATGACGCATCTTAAATTTTGAAAATGTATTTAGTGGTATTTTAGTTGAACTTAAGTTAGTGTCATCACTACGTTTATAATTATATAAATTAGGATAGGATTGGGTTAGCTTTTGACGCCTTAAATGCATCATTTTTCACAGTGTACCTACATACCTGCCTACTACTGAATAGTACTGGTAAAAGGTTGTGTTCATGTTATTGCAATTCAAACGAATAAATGGTAATTCTAAACGTAATCGTGAATGCGACAATAAGTGTATACCTGTAATTTGTAAATTGAATTTTGTTTTTGTTTTTCCTTATTACAATTGAGTAGGTATTTGTGCATATTCGTATTCAGTGAGTAATACAGCCATCTCCTTAAGCAGGTATGTAGGTAGGCAGGTAAGGTATGCTAGACCTTTAAAGGGAACCGGAGTGCCCAAATATAAGTAGTAAATCAAGTCAAATCAAACAAAGTCACAGATAGAATAAGTCAAAGACGAAGGAGGAGAACCAGTCACCACAACAAATTCCATGTCAACAAAATACATAACATAAAGAGTATAAAGTATTCTGGTATTTACTGTCCCACCATGCCACGAATGACGAATGGCACGTGGCAGTCAAAATGCAGTTAGCTTTTGGCAATGACGATAGACCGTATTCTAAAATATGGGGGGAAGCTTCTTGAATCAATTGGCTAATCAAAGTACGCGCTAAGAAAACGTATCTGGGTTTTACCGCTATCGCGGCAATGTTGTATTGTTTTTCAAAAACGCTATGAAGGAAACTCTTTAAAATTAATTACATATACATATCGTCGTTGAAGGTGCAAAATTTAACGTCCTTTTCGTAACGTTATGGGATTTCTCAGAGGATGTTAAGTTTTGCATCTTCAACGACGATATACTGGTTAGGCTCATTTATAGATTAAATTGGTAAACCGATTACCGAGAAGATCATTAAACCTTTTCAACTGTTTTGGTAAAAATCGCTGATACCTTTTTAAACTTTTTAGAAAATATTATTGTAAACAGACCTGTAAACCAAACGCATTTAATTAAATGCTGAGGAACAAAATTAAACCAGCGCAAAATAAAATTAAAGGGAAATAATAGAAGCAGACATAAAAGAAACTTCGAAGTTTAAATGCTTCTTTGTTCTGCACTTCTTTTATATCGGCATAATTTTGTGAGTTTGCATTTAATTTGACCCGTTTGGATTACAGGACTGATGGTATGTACCAGTTTTAGTTTTGAAAAAAAATTAAACAGAGAAAGCTGGAAATTAAAGTTTTTTAGATTTGATTGGTAAAATTATTTATCGAATTCAGCAAGCTTTTTGCACTTTTTCACAAATTTTAATACATAGAAAAATCGGCAAAAAAAAAAGACATTCTTAGTCGTAAAAAGTTTTCTAAGCGTGTGGACCACAGCATCAAGGTAAAAATAACAAAAATAGATGCTACTCAAAAATTGACTTCGCAACTGATGGAACAGGTAGACTCTACCTCATTATAGTATGAAAATTCGGAAGAATTTTTATTCCGTTCTTGTTTTGGAGATGATTTTTGCTTGGGGCATTGTTAGTTAGAAGAAAATGCGGTACTCTAGTAGTTAGGAGAGAAGTTGTAGTTTGTAAGAACATCGTGATCATCATCATCATCATCATGGTCATGGTTATCAGTCATAGGTACTGTACTGCAGACAGTGCAGACCAGACTGCAGAATGCAGTGCTACTGGATTGCCCACAGGTGTGCGCTCCACATGTGTATTTACTATGGGCATCTGCAATTGGAACTAACGATTGAAGTAATGCAATGAGATGTAACACAGTGCAAAGCTACTAAATGCAATGCACCCAAAGGCAAAGTTTACACTGCCTCAAACACTCCTCAAAGTTAAAGTTAAAGCTTGGACTTATAAGCAGTGCCATGCCAGTGTGTCATGTCATGTTAAAGCTGATAATTGTCAGGACCACCCTGGATGCACTTTACATGCCTTTCCCACCACAACACAAGCCGCAGCACTAACACTAGCACTATAGTTCAGTTTAGCTACAATCAGTCAGTGCAGGTTGAAGTACAGCCTTATTCAAAGTAGACACTAGTGTAGTCATATTTATAATGTAATACTCTTAATTAATATAGAAAGCCAAGAGCACAGGTTGCACCGGAGGATTACCAATTACCTACTAATATAATTGCCATCGTAGATTACCTGAGCACATATTGTACCTTTTTCATTTTGCTACTTTACTATTTGTCTTTTGGGAAGAAGAAGAGGAATACAGGAGTGGATCATATTTCTTACATAAATAGATAGCTTAAGGGGTACACAGGAGGGGGTAGATAATTAAACTTTTTACAGGGTGGAGAAGTACATTCATAAATACTGTACGCCCGTCTTACTAAATGCAAACCATGTTAAACGACAATTGTAGTGAGACTCATTTAACATAGTTTACATGTAGACCAAAACGCGTATATAGTGAATTATGTTTAAGAAAAATTACATTTAAAATAGTTTACCTCTTCAACTACGGTTTGCTATCAGTAATTAAAATTATGTATATATATACAGTTTATACGTATTAAATCGTTATTTTTAAGTTCTTCAGGCTTTGCAAGTGTAAAAGGCTTATTCATTCGTTGGCTGTTTAAAAGAACAACGGGTACATATGTAACTATTTGCTTCGAAAGTGCAAAATAGTCAATTTTTACTTTTTTATTTTGTTTTTATTTTGAAATGTGCGCCAAAATCATTTTACAACATTTTCGAAAATCGCAACACGGTCTTTTCCGTTCTGTCTTCAAAAAAGTCATTTTTACTTCTATCAAACACTGGAAACGTTTAGTTTTACTTTTTTTCCAAAATGCAGAATTATATGCACAAAATTAATTATAATTACATGCTAATTACAGTTAATTAAGTGCAAAAAATGCACAGATGCGCAAAAAGTGTTCAACGTTTACCTATAAATGCACTTTTTAAAAAACTCAAAACGTTTTTTTTTCGTTCCTTCAATAATCTAAAAAAAATGTCAATCAATTACATATTATACCTACTCACGCTGCACTGCATTACCTAAG
>JAAXYX010001798.1:0-20574 GCA_036851915.1 Ptenothrix huangshanensis | reverse complement strand
CGAATAATTGCCCCGGCAATTATATACTTTTTGCCTTCGCCGACCCGGCAATTATTTGTGACCCGGCGCTTATTAAGGATACGGATTCCCATGTTAAAGGGAGGCGATTATTCGTTTTTTGGGCTCGAAAACCCGGCAATTAATAGAGACCCGGCAATTATTCAAGTCCCGGCGATTAATCGATCAAATACGGTACATGTGTATCATACACAAGGCGCAACGTATGTATAGATAGTGTGTTTGCTAGTAATTTTTGTTAATGATTCTATGTAATGTCGGCAAAATGTTTAATTATATGAGTTTTTGTTTCAATGCTCGCTATTACCTGCATGCACAGAGCATAGGTGTTCATTCCGAAAGAGACGAATATCATCGGGGACAGAAATTGTTGAAGACCATCTAGTAATAGTAATATTTTTAAATATTCATCCCTCAGTTTTGACCACGCGGAAAAGTCTTCTGTGGGATTAGAAATGTTACAATTTTCACGTTATATGCAAAGCAAAGCAATAATGTTCGAGTAAAGATTTTAGATCATTGAACCTGAATACTTTGCCAGTATGTTAAAACGGAAGTATATCCCGCGGCACATTACAATTATGAGTATATCCATGAAATTCCAGGCATACAAAGCTAATTTGTTTGAAATGATTAAGTAAACTGAAAGCAAGTCATGATAGGGTATCAAGGCGAACCACGCAGGATGCAAACTGATGTAGGTACAGTAGAGGAAGCTTCGTTGATCAGCATCTGCAAATCAGTTAAGAAAATAAAACAGCCATATTCATTAAGGCAACATTGGGAATAAACAATCAATTAGTGGTAAGCAAAGATACATTTTTCCATGTTTATGAACCTCTAAATTGACACAGTTTAAAATGGAAAACAATATTTTCTAAAATCGCAGAGGTGAATATACTGGCAAACCAGAAGTTGACATCTCGATACAATTTCCAATCCTTTATTTTAATTTCACTGTCGGAGTTTTTCCACTTGATTAACAGACCATCCAACTTGTGCTGATTTTTGCGCATGTGATGATACCTGAGGCAATATTGAGTCAGTTAATCAAGTTCTGAACTATTGAAATTAGCCGCATACGTTAATTAGAATCACAGGGATTTTTACAGATTTGTGACTTCGCCAAAATCTATGAGATTTAATTGTATTTCAAAGTCTGTAAATGCTTACACAAACAAGCCAAGACCGTAAAACAATGGTGTTCCAGCAGCTCCTGCCATATCTACTGGTGATTTTTTGGGGGCAGCAGAGAACAAGACATGCACTAATTCCACAGCAACGTTGATCGCCAGTAAGGGTAAGATTATAATATTCCATCTTCAAATTAAACACCAAATAGGCATGGTTAATTTTTATAACTGAGTTGCCTTACTACGAATGTATGAATTCATGTTTTCAACGGAAATGTACGTATTATAATATTTAAATAGCTTGCAAATGATTTTATACAATAATTAATTGTCATGTAAATGGAATAGTTCCTTTTCTCCTGAATTATTTTTTAGTTTTTACCCTATATTCAACAAACATGAAATGGGATACCAACACCAACTCACCTTAGCTGATTTAAGGGTATTAGTCCTAAAATTTTACCAAAAATAATTAAGGGCTTCAAGGCAGCTTCCAATTCGATGTTACTACTGACTGCTTTTGGCATTACGAAATTACGAACTGCTATTTATATTTCTCATAACAATGAAGTATATTGTAATACTTGCTACCAGTTTTACTAGCTCGTTCGTAGTAGTACTTGGTTTATGTTTTCAACAACATAATTCGAATTCAGCCCCCAACCTTCACTGGCCTTTTCAAACGACTGAGTAAAATCTTTAGGTGAAGTTAACTTATCAGTATGAAGCAATACAAACTCACTTTTATGTTACCCTTGCCTGTTTTTGACACATCTATTGGATGTAAAATATGGAATATAATTATTTAATAATTCTGGAGAACCACCGTCCAACATGATTATAACGTCTAAATAGGTACTGGATCAATATTAAATAACGATTGAGAAAAATATGCCGGATGTAGGTTGTCTAGATAAGTATTTCGGACGTGCAAGTTGATGGAACCGTGATTAAAAATTCATTGCAGATTGTCAGAATTCTTTGAGGAATGCATGGAGCTGTATTCAACGTAAGACATGCAAAGTTCCAACAGCTACCATTCTTCTTTTCTTTTGTCCTCATACCTCATACTATTTATAGTTATTACCTTGACATTACACATTCTCCTATAATAAAGACACAATTGTAGAGTTGTGTAAGTTGGTTTTGTTTACTTCGTTTTGTAGTTTTAACAGCTTTTCAACTACAATATACACAAAAAGAGATAAAGAATGGGGATTGGGAGTAAATTTCTCCAAAATGGAGAATTTGTTGTGGGAATCCATCCTCGGATTCGCTCTGGCTTGTAGTTATGCGTTAGGTTATTGGACTTCCTTAATTCAGGATTGTCAATTAATAATAGTATTTATTACCATACTAAATGACTGGGTTCTACAACTTTTTCTTCGAATAATTTTTGAAAGTTATTGTATTCTTGTCAATTACATTCTTGTCGTTTCCGAATACAATGATACAATACCCGTCGTAACACGCACGCGAAGCGGCAGAAATGGATTACATCATGAGATCAGTACCTTTAATGACGTTCTTAAAAAAGCGTGTCCTTGTGAAGTACCTCTGTTCAATTGGTTTATTAGATCACATAATTAATGAGAACAATTCCATGTTTCCTTTATACGTTGGAACTATTGCTATAAATACAGTATAAATCAATAATGCCATATACCTATGCAAATTTTTTTGAGAAACTAGCCTTGTACGAGGCTTAGTTTAGTTGGATAAAATAAGCACGTAGTGCTATAAAAATGATAATACGGTTTGCAGATTGCAGAAGTTATTGACCAATTGTAAAAGTTCCACTGGCAACAACTGAATTCTAGATGCCTATATGTATAAACGTATACTCATTCTGTTACTTGGTGTATGATGTCTATAATGGATCCCATGCAAGTGGTTAAACCGGTAACTTTGAGAACTCCAAATATACCTATATTTGCCTGCAAATTATATGGACCTTGCCTTATCACGATAAAACTGATTGCATACTGCTTTTACTACATATGTGAAGCAATATGAGTTTGATTATGATACATAAATGATAAGTATCGCATGCGATAAGATAACTGTGGATGATGTTAATGAAAATTACTACCATGAAAAAAATTTCAGCAATCGATTCGAGTAAATTATATGAATAGGTAGTAATGAGATCGTTGAGATGATGCACACGTATTGCACTCCAAACAGTGTTGTAATTTTAACAATAGTCTAATTTTGCGCTGGAATGGAATTCAAAATGGTGGAGTCTTATTTAAGTAAGTAATCAATTTTTAATTTATGTATAATAAGAGAGAAAAGTTTATTAAGCCATTGTTGCACAACTAATATAATTATACGCATTAAAAGCTAGACTAGCCTTTTAAGGACCACAGGAACAAATTTGTCCCTATGTTATTTCCATAAGGCACCATGTTATTTTTTCTTATATAAGCCGTACTTAGAAGGCTAGAGTTGATTCAAATTTAAAAATATCTTCACCTAATAGTATCTATGATTACTAAATAAAAATTTCACTTTCACCTAATGATTTAAGTCAACTCTGTAGTCTAGCCTTAATTCACTTCAGCCGAAGTTAACAATAGTTATTCCTCTATATTAATCAAACAAGTTATGAAAATTAAGTGTCTTGTTTAATACTGCTGATTCGAGGAATACTTATTTGCACTACTTTTTTCATAGGCTGTTTTGACGTCCCAAACAGCAGCGATTTTTGGATACAGTATTTAGTTTGCAATGCGTGTAACAAACCTCTTCTCCCCCCACTTTATTTCTGTCAAAATTCCAGCAATGCTCATCCTTTGTGTACCTCGTGCACGCAGTGCAAATTGTCACATTGTAGCTCAAAAATTTCGACCGTTCGTTGTCTTTTGCTGGAAAAATTCTTACCTCTGATAAAATTTGCTTGTGAATATCAGTGCAACAGTGAACCATTGAATGTCAGTGAATATAGAGACCACATTTCAAACTGTCACCTAAGGTAAGGCAGCTTTACAAATACATATTACAAATATATTAGATTTTAAAAGTACATTTTCCGCTTGCATTTGCTTTCACGATTAGAATCCAAGCAGCATTCGGATGAATATAATTCTTATTTTGAACCACAGGCCTATTTGCTGTAGCATCTGTTCCGAAAATGTCAACTTCCGTCGATATTTTGACCACCTTCTTTCAAAGCACAAGATGAGGGAGAAGTACAGGAAGCATGGCGAAAATTTCTGTTTCGATATTTTAGAAGGTGTGAACTTTGCGGGAATAACATGCAATTACATGATTGGCTTACGACTGTTGGTTATTTAATAATTTTAACACTCTTATTTTCTATGAAAATTAATACCTCGTATCATCATGTGTACAAAGCCTGTTACCGAACTGGAATGTTCAGTCCTCAGCTTTGAAAGGTAGTTAAGGTAGAGGTAACTACGTGTCCCTAGTACGTCCAACGACGTTAAAGTCTATAATGTCGTCCGTTATTACGTCCGAAAACATGCTCCCCGTGAGGTGTCGTTATTACGAGATTTCACCGTACTGTATTATTACACTTCAAGTTATCTTATCAATTTTTATGAAATAGGACAACCGGAAATGCAGTACACTGAAATGGATAATAAGATATTTCTGTTTCGCTACGAAAATTGCAAATTCTGGATTGAAGTTCTTACTGAAGAGGAAGATGCTCACTTGGACTATTTTGGCCACGTCATTGGAATCAGACATAAAATTGTATAAGTTCATTATCATTTTATATTACTATCTTTACCTACTGTTAAGTTATTAACTTTCAGAATTACGTAATGACGAGGCTAACAATGACTTTATACGAACAGAAAGAATAAGATATTTTTCTTGTTTAAATGAATTAGGACCAAAAAATCAAGATATTTAATACTAGAACTGGGAAGGAAGTATTCTATAGTCCACGATACTCTGTTTCTGGCTTACTTCCTTGCGTTATGCCGGCAGAAGATGAGCAATTGAGTGTTGAGATCTTTCAGGATCAAGACGATAATTCAATTTCTTCAGCAGAATATTTTGATGCTGACGAATCGGATATACCAGGCTATGTATGTCCTCTGCAAAGTCTAATTATAATTATTATATAATACCAGGGGGTATATGTACTGTAGTCAAAGTGAGGTTAATGTTGTGACATATTGAATGCAAAATGCTTTAAAAAAAGTGGTCAAAACATCTGAATTAGTTTGGTCAAAGACCCAAACATTTAGACCATACCGGTGCAGTGAGTTAGTCAAATTACTACCCATTCCAAAAATCTTGGGACAGGCCAAAATATTTCGAACACTATTTAAGAGTATGAAGATTAATAACTATAATCAGGCGGGGGATATTCATCGAAGGCTTCAGGGTATTATTCTACTACAGGCTTCACAGTTCATAGGTACCTACACTGTAAAAAATAAGATGCACTCGAGATTATACTAAATAGCTGTAGGGTTTCAGCATTTTAGATGCATTTCATTACATCCTGAAGATCCACCTGGCGCATCTTGAAGATGTGCTTAACGCATCTAACCCCAAAATACATCTTTGAGATGCAAATAGTGCATCTTGAAGATGCTTTTCAGATGCACTTAAAAATCTTTCAAGATTATACTAAATAGCTGTAGGTTTTCAGAGTTTTAGATGTATTTTTTCCTGTTTTTAATTTTAAGATTTTTAATTTTTACAGTGTACTTTGTACATGAGCCTGTGAGAATCTGCCTCGCGCGTAAAACTTGTTTTTAATCTCCACAGGTTCATCAGGTTGTGGGCAATGTGAACGAGTTTTTGACAAAGCGCTCATCTCTGGCCAATTTCATGGTTCACGACGTACAAAGTTTAAAGCTACAGCGACAACCTGCTGTACTGGGACAAATATACGACTCAGGAGTGTCCGATTCACCTTCGAACGACGCAATGTCTTCACTTTCTTCAATTTCTTCTCCTTTGTCGGAACAATTTCCAAGTTCAGTGCAACCATTTCTCGAATCATTTGGTCCGTCGAATAATGACGGCACAATGTCCTACAATCAACTCAAATCAAGTTCGAACAAGAATAGTGCAGGAAAGCGAATACATGTTCTGGCGGAAATTATTGCAACCGAAGAAGCTTATGTGTTGGATACTGGTGAAGTCCTTTCAGTAGGTCAATCTTGTAAAAATAACTTTAAGTAAAACCAATTAGACCTTGACTAAAGTGCTTTAAAATCGCCATAAATTAAACGCCTTCATCCCTGATATGAAATACAACACTGCCTCACGGGATTCTCTTTTGTAATGCAATGTGTTGCTAATAATTAGTATAAACACCTACTTTTGTTTTTCAGGGGTACGGCGAACAAGTTGTAACAGAAGATCTATCGCTCCAGTCCTTGCTGCCACCACAGCTTCAAAAACATTCGTATCAAACGGCGAATGAGGATGGAGGGATAATCAGAGTTTTCTGCTATAATAAATTCTTATTTTCTAATCTAGAACAAATTCATGAATTTCATAAAACAAAATTCCTTCCAAAATTAATTGACTCGAATGGCTCTATCGAATTAATTGGCCGCTGTTTCGTTGATGTAGTAAGTGAGAATACAAAATTTTGTTCTCTAAATTAGGTTCAGCCGTCCTTATATTTTTGCATCCATTAATGAATAAAAATGTGATACTTCAAATTTTTCAGTATGAAGAATTTTTTACACTATATAGTCAGTACTGCCAAACTCTACCGTCGATTAAAAGTTTGAGCAAGGAAATCGGAGAAAATCATCCCTGGATGGAACATTGTCGCCAAAGGCTAAAACATCGGTTAACTTTGGATTCGTATCTACTGAAACCAGTGCAACGTATTACGAAGTATCAGCTACTTCTCAAAGTAAGGTTGTACAGAATGATTTAATTTATTGTAGCCATTTTGTACTGGAACCAAAGCGATATGTGTCAACCACCAACTTCAACTTTAGAGGGTACAACTTCATTTTTGTCGATTGCTATGATCTAGCAGCATAAACTGGATTATCTTGTATCTTTTACAACTGGCAGTTCAGTTGTCGTGTATGTTGGATTCTAAAAGTTTTAGAAGCAACAAATGATTTCAATGATGGTATTTGGCACTTACGAACTCTAGGAAAGTATACCTCCCTTACGTATAATTATGGGTTTACAACATATTTACCTTTAACTTCAATTTATTTTTGAAACAATCCAATGAAATGTTACTTTGTTAACTTCGTTTGTTTGTATAATGCAACAGGACCTTATCAAATGCTCCGAAGGCATGGATGGATACTCCGTACTATTGGATGCACTGGACCGTATGTTGAATATCCTACGCTCGGTAGACAATGGCATGCTTCAGCTCAATATTGTAGATTACCCCGTGAGTGCACGCCGAACTAATACCTACAGTTATTTGTCTCAGCAGCAAACTTTGAGTTTCTTACAATAATGAAAGTCCTATTTACTTGAACCTATTCTATTGCATTATTAGTACCTACCTGATATACCACTTACCACATTGTTAAATTTTTGTTGCAAACTAAACTTTAGGATCCACTTCAAGACGAGGGTCCTATATTGCTTCAAGCTCCATTTACGGTGTGGACTGAACATGACAGATTAAGAATTGCTGGGCACCCCAGACATCTTTTTCTTTACTCAAATTGCATTCTAATTTGCAAGAAGGACAAATATCCTACAAATAACACGCTGCATTACAAAAGTAAAATTAATATGGATGAAATTGGACTAACTGAAACATTAAATGGTCACGGACCAACCACAAGATTCGAGTTGTGGACTCCTGGAAGAGTGAAAGTATGGAATCTGCAAGCCGAAACGAATGAGTGCAAAGACATTTGGGTGGCTGCGATTAAGAAAATCTTAATGGAGCAATTGAAGTCAGCGAAAAAAAGCTACACTCCAAAGCTAATGTCTTTAAATGTCGTTGCTGCCATTTAATGAATATTTTTCTCTCCAGCACATCTTGTATCGCACCCAACTATACAATTACAATATTTATTGTAGCAATCATTGCATAATTAAAATATGTAAATGAACTAGGCTTGAACTGTTTCTTTCAATTGTTTTTTATATGAAAGTTTATAATATTAAATATTACAGACTTGCAGCGTTAATTTGTACGCAATACTGAAACCTCAAAAATGCTTAAAATCTAATTGTATTAGTGATCAATTTTGGGGTTTTAGGCACTATTCGTATCACATAATCGCGGTAGACACAGTGCTGCGTGTGTCCTTTCGCAAGACCTCCTCCTGGTCCCCAACTCCAAAATAAGCTGCTACATTCACAGCTTTGCCATTCCATCGAAATCACTAAAGTAGAAAGATTGCAATTGCACAACTACGTTTCATGATTGATCTGAAACAAAATAAAGTGTAAAACAAAATAAAAATATATGTACATACATATATATGACATATACTGAGAAACTAAGGATTAAATAATTTATTTTAATGAATACCACCATATTATGATTATACTGTAAGTGTCTGCCTCCTTTAGGCATAAACTTTAATATGCACGATATGGGTAATTGGTGAGTTATTTAAATGGGACCAAATTTCAATTTTTATACAGAAATGAAGGAATTGTCAGGAGTAAAACTTATTAGCAGTGTGAGATCTACTAGAGCTATGCAAACGTTTTGAATTTTAACCTTTAAAATGTTTGCTGTATTCTTAAAATGGGTGAAATGCAAACGGAAGGGCAAAGCGAAGGGCAGTACGTAAGACATAAATAACTATATATGTATGTAGGTGTCATCATTACTTTAAACTGAAGTTAGAACAGAGCCGAGAAACAGGTTGAGATATATACACAATCGAAGAATATTTGAAGGTCGGAGCCAGTGGAAATTCTTATGAAAATCATCAAGTCCAGGCTAAATATTATTTTGTCTTTGTAATCCAAAAATGAATATGATGTTATACCAGGGAGAATCTTGTCTTGACTTCTTTCGAAGATTCTACAGAGAAAACTTGCGCTATGAAGGCTTTTGAATTGATTCAAATTCTACGAACCTAGACCTTCAAGCAACTTAAGAATACCAAGTAAGATCAAACACAGTGTGTTAAAAATGACGACGATGGTTAGAATAGTACACAGCGTTTGCGCAGGAGTGTTTATTACCGGTCATTTTTTACTTGTGACGATGAGTAACCTAATTGTCTGGAGGCATACGAATTTCACTAGACTTGGAAACAAAGTTCTTTTCATCTTGTAGACTGTTATTTTTCGACACGACCTCAAGTAGCGACGACTTAAACCAATCTTACTCGAATTAGTCTCTTCACGATTAATAAAAATCCTCCTTACTGCCTGCTGCGATTGCAATGGCAATTTACCACCACGTCCGTAGTATACGTAGCTAAATGCCACTATGGAGGCAATCGAGATTGGCATTGTGATATAAATTCGAATATCAATTTTGTCATAGAACCTTATGCAGCCAAAGCAACTTGTGGTAGCTACCAAGAGGAAGTAAATCTTCAAATAACTCATCGATAACGATGAGAAGCAGCTGTGGTATTGACTTGTTAAGATTTGTAGCTCCTTATAGAACAAAACTTTGGACTTCAGGGAAGCTCGGGGTGAAAACCTGCGCAAAGGAAAATGAAAACCTACATAATTTAGAACAACATTAAAGTCTGTTCAGCAGTGGAACAAGTGTTCCAATTTTAACGTTTTAAAATATTGCAGAGGAAATTAGAAAGAATATACGAACTTCCCGTCCTCAAAAATATGATTTGGTCTCTAACAGGCGTCAATGGAAAGTTCTTTATCAAAATTATTTAAGCTGGAAACTGTTTAATTTTTGGATGTCTCAAATAAAGTACTACTAAATTATTAAAGGTGCGTTTGGCTTAATGATAAACTATGCTAAACAGAACAGTTGCAGGTAAGAATAATTACAAGTGATATTTGTGTAATGTTCTGCTCGGTTGATATGAATTAGACTTTTAATTAGGTTTCGTCGTGGATGCAAAACGTTACATCTTTTTCGTAATGTTACAGAAAATTTTAAAGGAAGTTAAGTTTTCCACCTTCAACGACAACATATAAAACACGATCACTAATGTTAAATTATGTAAATATACTTTAAAATATGTATTTGAAGTCGTTCTATGAAGAAATATACGCTTTGATAATTTAAGTTTTGTATTTGTATTATATATCAACTAATTGTAAGCATGTTAGTGGTAATACATTTTGGATCGGCTATAAGGGTGATTAGGTGTACTACTGTAGTGCCAGTGCAGTGGAAAGACATGTTTACTAGTAATGGAAAATTACCTCTGTCTTAACATAATATCCAGGGTGTCTACGAAAGTGAGTCCTATCGCAGCTGTAAACATCAGAATCCATGTACTGAGGCTGGAGTAAATTGTGAAAATGACGTAAATAAAGTACGTGTAGTAATTTCTCCAGTGCACGGGCAACAGAGAATAGATGAATTGAGGCCTTGTTGCTTTGGTACAGCCTGTAAAAATTAACTGGAAACTTCGAAGGGAAAATACCATCACAATTACTTTTGCTGCAGCAAAGTCCTTGCGAAGTTCATTCATTTTAGCTGCAATAAAACATTCCAGTAGTTAAACACAAGAGTTTAAATAAATAATTGTACATTAAGCAATCCAAAAGGATATTATGGATTCTTTGGGACACATTCGTCGTTGAAGATTGAAAAAAAGCTAAATGCATGTGGCCCCTTAAGCAGAATACCAATTGTATTGTACCAGTTCAGCATGCATTATGCTCCGCACGTGGCATAATGCATTTAGCTCTTTTTCACTCTTCAACGACGGTATATTTAGCTATTTGACATTACATTACTACGATGGCACAATCAATAATAAGGAAGTTTCACGCCTATTGTTACGTCGTGTTTTAATTTTTGTTCTGTATACTCAACAACAATAAAAAACAAGAAACCTTGTCACTTAATTTGCTTTCTAATACATTTTTGCTCTCTTTATCTTGCTGCTTTGCAGGATAATTATATGTATTACCTGCTGAAGCCGCGGATCCTAGTGGGGCATTGGGGCTATTGTCCCCAGCACCGTATGCTTTAACATTAGCGTACATATGGAAAAAAACAAAATTCCGCCTTGGTATAGTTTTGCCCCCTCCATCTACCAGAAAAATTTTCTAGATCCGCCGCTGCCTGCTAGCACAGAGGGTTTCAATCCTGCTGTTTCAAAGTATACTAGGTAGGTAGGTACATACGCGGTAGGTATTATATACCTATGTTTCTATTTCAAAATATGTAGACCCACCTATTACTTAACTATTCCATCAAAAACTGATAGGGTAAAGCACTCGATTACATTTTACATTTTCTCCTATGTTATCGCTAAGTTTCCTTGTATTTTTATAGCAACCGTAACGTAACCACGAAGTGAAGTTCAACTCTATCGCTTTGTTTTCATTCTAACTGCAAATTTAAATGGAAGTAAAAATTAGCCTTGAGACATTACACACCAACCCGCCCCCCAAGGAAAATAGTAATCTTATTAGTAAAAGAGGATTAAACTTGGATTTTGAGCGAATTATCGGAAGGAATCATTTGAAAATCCATAGCATCCATCTAGACAAACTTAATACAACCTTATTTTTTTGTTTCAACAAAAGTCAATAAACCAAGGTTTGTATAGATAACTTGCATATACCTAAACGGTTAATTATTTTTCGTTTAAAACATTCATTCATAGAAATTCAGTTCAAAATCAATTACGTTCGGTTGACATTTCGTCCCAAATACTTAACCTATAGACGTGAAGTAATTATTGCTCTATAGTTTCTTACTAGCGTTTGTCCAACTTTTTACGAGTGATAATTTTGAATAGGTAACTTTTGTCTGCCAAAAGTTTTTGCATACACATTCGCAGCTAATTAATTGCTATAAGGTTGTGTAGAACACTAAACAGCGGCCAACGGGGAATATTGCGGGGAAGGGTAAAGTAAGCGTGGGCAGCTTGGAAGCAATTTGTCTCATGTCCAAACATTCAACTACTTGCTGCTACCTATATTTGTACGTGGCAAAATGGTGCTTGTCGTAATTAAGCAGTTTTGAGATAAATTATATCTATTATAGCAATGAAGTCTACCCTGACTGCCCACTTCGCTACATCACTTTTAAGCTTGAACTAGACTTTAAATTGACTCTACTGTCGCGATATGCAGTGGAAATAATAAAACACTCTTTGCAGCATATCTACATGACATTGAAGTAATTGTACTATACCATTCCTTTGATGAAGTTTATAATCCTACTATACATATGTACCTACGTGCTTACAAGAATACTTAATCATACGTTTAACGTATTATTTTCTCTGCGCAACCCATCAATTATTTATTCATTACTATTCAGTGAGATTGTATTTGATGATAATAATTCAGTGTTTATTTTTGGCATGATACGAATGGAAGCAATTAATGGAATGTCTTGAAACTTGGAATTGACATTATTTGCACCACTAACGTGAATGTTTGTATGCCGTCGCCATATTCTGGTGAATTTTCAATTTCTTAGAGGTATTTACTCTCTATCTCCTAATAAATGGTATATTGTAACAGAGGAGGGAGCTGTGCTATAGGTACTATCGTATACACATGCTTCGGTTACATGCATCTTTTCTCCTCAGTAGTACCTTTATTGCACCGTTACCTATACCAATAATTGCCTATATGAGACAGTATGTACATAATACAAATAAGTTTAAAGTATCATTGCATAGGTACAAGGGAATTATGTTTGCATTCTAATTCTAATGCCATAATATGTAAATAGGAAAAAACGAAATGCTATTCGATCTCGTCAGTCGACTGCCGAAGAATCATAATTTTGTGAAATCTACACAAATTTAAAGTACTGGGTAGTTACTGTTGTCTTTTAGGCTTTCAGCAGATTTGATGGTCGTTTTCAGTACATGATGGCTCAAGTAAATAGCCCGATTGAAATTGAATCTTACCTATGTAAACCAGTTTAATGCTTTTCGATAAATAATTTTAGGACCATTTAGTTAATGCACCCTCCTTAGTAATTTGGTTGAAATTATAAGTTTTAAAAAAGCTGAAAGAATGGAGACTTTCCGCGTTGTTTTATGGGAAAAAATAATGTTGGAACTAGATATAATTTTATGATTTACATATTTGACTCCAATATGTCTGCACTCACACTCCTAATCTTAAGTTGTTCCCAAAGCTTTTTTATGGCTCTGACTCTAAATTCCGATGAAAAACTATGCGAATCTTGCTAATATACCTACGTCGCGTTATGAACTGCCTGACATTATTGTGAGGCATGGAAGAACACAATGTCAGAATTGCTGTGTTGTTCTTCGTGATTTGGTCTACATTGATAAACATTCATCTAACCGAAGGAAACAACATGGAACACGTGATACCACCAACCACCATGTATATATGAAGCCTTGAAGCTAGAGCAGAAGCTGCAGTAAAATGAGATTGTTGACAAGACCTGTTGACCTACCTATGTATACTATACAAATGTTCACCCTCAGTTAAGCAGTTAAGGTATAAATCGGGGGGGGAGGTAATGCGATTCTATTTTTCTACTTGCACACTGTGTTGAGGAAAATAGGTAATTATATACTGGATTTTGTGAAACATTGGGTACTAAATGGAATGTGATTCCAGAATGAAATCATGTAATTTGACGCATACCGTAAAACCTCTTCTCTTCGGTCATCTTTAGAGACCGGCTATCTTTTACATAAAAAATATGTGCACGAAAATGTTTTTATTTATTTTATTTATACTAGAATATAAACTATACTTCGTACCAGAATAAGGGTGTCAGTAATGAAAAAAACAATGTTATTACTTTACACTTGAATGAATAAATAAATAAATAAATATTTTAAATGCATTTTCATCGTGAGTGTCTCGATAGTTGATACAGTGAAATTTTGTTATCATCAGGTATACATGTTTGATGTTCATAATTTTTAAGTATTAACAAAGGACAATTACATCTCTTATTCCTGTTAATTAATTACCCCCTCAAGAAACAGCAGTTTTTTATCAAACAAAACTAATAATATCAGTAACACGAACTACGAGATATTATTCCACGCATTGTCACTTCACCAACGCTCCGCATTCTTTTTTTATTAACTCTTGTGGTGCATATAAACCCTGCAACAGGGAAGATTTCAGTTCAAGTTCAAAGCATAGAGTGGCATTGTGGACTACACCAATCAACATATATATACATATATGTACTAACTAAATATTTGGTTCTGCCCTATTTCGTCAGTTCGTATTTCATCGGCTCGTATTTCGTCGGGAGGACAGTTCGTCTGGTGTTTTTCGTCGAGGGGGGGGATAATTCGTGGGGTATACTTTTTTTAAAAAAAGGAACAATTCGTTCGCAATATAATAAATTGTATTTTCTCAAGAATGGTCATAGTTTAGTCTTGTTCACAACGTTGCAACTACGCACCTACGTAGGTGTGTAGGTAGTTATTATTGGACGTGTTAATAATAATACGTTATAGGTACCTTATTTATAGACCAGGATTGAGTATTTCCAACCGCAGTCAACTACAACAATTTGTGTAAGGAGGATGTCGGTGTCAGAAAGCGATAGTAGTTTTGAATTTGAAAGGGAAGAAAGGGGTGGAGTTGCCAGCGGGAAAAGTAACGTGTATTAAGGAAGAATTAAAACAAAAAAAATTAATTATAATTAATAATTATAATTAATTAAAAAAATTAATTCGAAGTATTACGACAAACCGAAAACCGAAAATGGTAAAGAAATTCTTGTATTAAACGGTTTTGAGTACACCAAGAACAAAACAGAAAAACATGGTAACGTTGGATACGCTGGTCTGCCGACGCCTAGGAGGCATAAAGTGTCCTGGCCGGCTGATGTGGCACAAGTTTGGAAAACCGCCGAAGGTTGCGTTCCACAACAAAATGAACTAAAATATCAGTTCATGAATAAGCTACTCAGAAATGTATTTAAATGATTATTTGAATTAATTATTGTACATACTTTTCATTGATCTACATCATCTACTGTAACCATGTGTCCATTTGTAATTATGACCATTCGTGAAAAAATAACATTGTATTGCCGATTGCTGACGAGTTGTCCTCTTTTAAAAAACAAAAGCGTACCCGACGAAACGTTGAAATAGGAGGACACCAAATATTTGACACCAGCTATTTTTAGAGACCGGCTGTCTTTAGAGGCCAGCTATCTTTATGCCTAATTGTATGATTTCCCCGGCTATCTTTAGTTCAGTGGCAGCTTATAATTAGGGGTTTTACGGTAGGTAAGTAGGTAAGTACGTAATACAACATTGCTATTTCAGAGCTTCAACTTCGAACACAACCATCGGGAAGAAACAAATAATTAGACCTAGAAAGCTTCTCATATTCACATGTTTGAGATTTCCTGAAAAGTAATTCTAAACATATACACTGTGGCCATGTTATAACCAAACTATAAGCATCATCGTCGAGGGCTACAAAAAGACGAGAACGCAAAGCATTTCAAAAAAGATGCCAACAAGGAATGCACATACAGCAACAATAAGGCATCAAAAATAATCATTACAAGCGCACTATGTACTTATGGTCATCGTACTACATAAATAATAATCCAACATTGAATGGTGTATATTGATAGAATCAAGGATTGTAAGTAAGGTGTTCTAATGAAAACAGAAAGAACAGATATATGTCATAGAAATCCCACCTGCGATTCGGAACTTCAGCAGCTCGTTGGAGAAAGCCATAATAATTTCATTTCTCTTTGTTGTCTCAAACATTAAATACGCAATCATGGACTTAAAAGCTAATGACGACCACAGCCCGATAATTGCACTGACATCATTTCTTTGAAACGATTTTCTGTTTTTATCGACTGCCTGAATAAATCGAAAGAAGACAAAGCAAAAATTTGCCCAACTTGACACGGCCAGCGTAAAGAACCAGCATCGAAAATACCACGGATTGATGTGCTTAGAGAACCGTGCATTGGCTTGATCCCAATTAAAAGGCAGAAGATTCCAACTACAAAGGAACCTGAGAAGGCTACATGTAATTTTCATGAATGGTTCCTCTGCTGCTTGGTGCTGCAAATTTTTCCTCCTCCGTCTAACACACGGTGGGCGCGGAGCTTGCACTTGACTGACGTTTGAACCATCAGCCACAAACAATGATGCATCTCTTCGTGTTGTTTTAGCCACAAACAATTTGGGAGAATCAAACTTCCGTACCGACGCAGCAAGCACAATTTTTTTCAGCATTTTTAGAGCGAATCACTCTGCCGTAGTTTTAAAAAATAATATGCAATCAGCTGTCTTTCCAATGTGACTTAACTGTGCACATTTGAGGATATTTGTAATCACTACAACCGAAAGGGCGAGAAAAAATCAACAGTATAAGCTTACTTTCTGTGTTTACGATAAAATTCCAAATTCAAGAAATAATAAACGTGATCGAGTTTATTTTTATTAAATGTTCCTATACAGGTAATTGTAATATGTATATATACTCGTTTTGACAATAAGCTTTATTTTCAATGGAATGATATAAGACGACTCTGATTCTGAACGCACACTGACACGATACGGACGTTTGTAATTAACTTGTATAACGAATGCTTGAATTATTTGAACCCTAAGTTTGTCGATTCCTCTAACGGAAATCAAGGCTGTTTTTACAAAATTAGAATAAAATCGATGCGAAGTACAAATGTCAGGTATTTAGAATATTCTCCACACGAGTGTAATAGTTTGCAAATACTTCGCAGTTTGGGCGAGAGTACCTAGGTTAAACATTATCAACCGAAAACCTGCCGAAGAATCAAGCACGGAACAAACCACTAGTTACTGTAAGTCAACGTTGGTTCTCACAACTACGTTTGTCCTGTCAGAGACGAAGTGGCATAATTACAAAACCGAAGCGGTGTTTGAAGTAGTATGCATATGTAGCTTCACAGCCATGCTGCATTCTGAACCATATACTGTTGGTGCCATTTGTTTTTTCTGTTCACAGCATACATTAATTTTATTCAAGTGAGTGTTATGCACGTACGTATGTATGTTGGTACCATCGGTAGCTTGATATACCTACTTTCCTTGTATTGATTTTTGGCATTGCTTGGTATACAAGTTATTACTGTATATAATTGTATAGAATGTAAAATTAATTTAATACGTACATTCAATTATACATTGTATTATTATATTATAACATACATAACAGATCAAGGATGTGTTTGCTGTACGAACTAATTACAAGATTTACTTTCGAGTTGTAAGGGCAAATGCCAATAATCAACTAGTTGAATAATAAATCAATCATCATACAACCACTTTCGCAAAAATAAAAAGACGGATTTCATGTTTCTGAAAGCTAAATGGTAAAATAACGAAGAGCTTTGGCGGAGCATTTCTACAAAGGTGTCCAAATCCGTATTTTATTCAGAAATCGCACATGATTAACACACATCACGATAAAACCTTTAGGTGTTTGTTACTACTCTACCATTTTCTAAATCGGGGGCTGCGTGTCGCCGTTATGGTGCAGATGTTAATACTATTTGGCGGTCAAAAGTACCACAGCGTTGCAAAATAGATTTTATAAGGCTCTCGATCTTCTGTTACGATATTTGTAGGTTCATAACTAATTCTAGTGATACGTTGTTGGTTGTAAATGTTAATTACAACCTGCAATGGCACTACAAGGTAGCGGTATTTTCTGACCATAAAGAACAATTTGGATAGCTCTAGAGAGAAAAACTTTATTAAGCCACTGTTGCACAACTGCCATAGTATCACGGCTCAGTATACAGTACAAATCATTTTGAGGTGTATATAAATGATGGTTATTTTGAGTAGAACCACGTAAAGATATCAGTATTAGTATACATTTTCATACTTCGAGTTAGTGATCGACATGGTCTGGTCTGGTCCGGATTTTATGGTCTGGTCTGGTCCGAGTTCGTGAGACCAGACCAGACCAGACCAGACCATGTCGGACCAGATAGATCCAAATTTTTTCAAACTCAAAAATGATGCTTCAAAAAATGAAAAAAAAACTACAAACTACACTTTTAGACAACTATTTATGAGTTTTTTTATGCTAACGAGATATGAAAATCTGAAATCCTGCAATTCTAAACCTAATAATTAGTAATGGTTCGATGATTTTTATTCTGATTTTCTAATTTTTTTGATCATTTTTTTCCTAAATTGTCGGACCATAAAGTATGGTCTGGTCTGGTCTGGTCCGGAAAAGAATGGTCTGGTCCTAAATTCTCGGACCAGACCGGATCAGACCAGACCAGACGAGACCATAATTTTATGGTCCGAACCAGACCATGCCGGCCACTACTTCGAGTACTTTTACCCAACCTATTAAACGATGGTATTTGGGATTGTGTACTTAAACTCAAGCATCGCATCTTGTTGTTGATTTAATTAATTAAATGAAGCCTTTCATTCCCTGCATTACGAGTATTATTTTCATTTCCAAGGACGGAACACTATATATATTTATCGAGTGGGAGATGGAGAAAGGCTAATCGTTTTTAAATAATTGTAACAATAGTTTATTTCAAATTGTTGAGTGCCTATTTTTTACCTCTTACAAAAGAATACCTAGTAGACCCTGCAGCAATAGTTGTGCCAAAAGACGTGAGTCTATAGCGTCCCACGCTCGAAATTGCCTTAATTCAGAAGATTAAATTACACTTTCTTTGTACGTGTTTATTCGTAGGTACCACTAAAATATCTAATGGGCCATTTACAGTTACTGCGCCCAATACTTTGGCATATGTATACACTTAAAGAGCTTTGCGACAAAATGGGCTAAGTCCATAAAGGGTGATTTTATAGGAGAGCCAAGAAACTGTCGATGAACTTCACTCTTTTTAACAAAAATTGACTTTTTGATGAATTTTTAAAAACTAGTTGCAGTGAATTTTAACCGTTGATGTTCTGGTGCAAGCTACCTCTATCTTATATATATTGTTTGATTTCACATATAATCTCATTTTGCTCAAAAATGGACTTACGATTAGTCCCTTATACCAGATTACTCTTCAATTGTTTTGTGCATTAATAAGATAAGAGTTATGCTTTAACAGCGTTGCAAGCAGCATAATGATAATAATGAGCAATTACTAAGTCCAGAAGGGTTAGATTCAATGACTCACTATCTTTTGCTATTTACATGTGTAAGTAACTTTCAAAAATCAAAACGCTTACTAACCCGCAATTCGAAGCATTTTCTAAACGGAAGTTTGAAAAATTACTGTTTACCATTATTGGTAACAGTGAAAATAAGTTGTTTACTTTGTCTCTTTTTACTTATATTTCCCCCCAAAAAGATATTGCAATGTACACTACTGTATCCTCTGGTATACATATATAATTATTGCTGATAAGCACTGACTTAATAGTTTTCTCTTCTCGGCTATGACAGTTTATGGTGGTATGTGAGTGCGGAAGAAGCAGTAAGGTGGACTGTTTTTCATCGTACGATTCATGTCCTGGAATCCTGCAAAGTGAAAATAGAAAATACCATACATTCTCTAATAGTTCACTGGAAAGTTGCTTTGCAAAATATATTCTCATGACCTGGGAGTCAAAAGAGACGGGGAGTTCTTAGAGACCGTAAGTTATTACAAAAAACAAGAAATAAGCACATTAATGCACTAAAGCTATATGGGAGTTACTAGAGGCCCGAAGTTATTGTCAAAATAATATTCCCGTATATTATTGTCCCGGGAGAGAAAAAGACACAGAAATTTATTGTATGACGTCTTGGTAAATAAAATAATAAGATTCAGATTCAAGTCGAGCGCTTTGAATTTTAAGCATTATATTTTATTGCCAAGACTACGTTGAAAATAATGAGATTTGAAATCACAATTTTTACCTAATGAAGTCATTGATTAGTCTGTGAACAATCAGGAAGTTTAATCTGCGGCAAATTGTAAATAAGTTGGGAATCGCCTCCCCAGTCGCCAATCAGTAGTTGATAAGGAAGTAGCATTAAATTTTAGCTCCTGATTTTTCATTCCAAATTATTTTGTGACAAATATACAGTGACAGTGAGAAGAAGTAATAATCAACCTCAAAAGTTAACGGATTTACGACGAAGACTCTAAGGAATTCATAGCTTTTGACATACTTGCTCGTTCGCTTGATTTAACCGAGGAAGATTTCATATTTCACTAAATTTTATACACGAGCAGAATATGGCTTGTGGTCGCGGTGGATGCTGTCCTCCCCCATGTTGTTCACCATGCTGTCCTCCCGCATGTTGTCCAGTATGTATATCTAATCTAACACTATTAAAGTTTGTAACATGGGGCAGGGATAGCACGTGGTTATTTTCCACTATCCTCCCTTTGCTCCTTTCG